>VWZS01005595.1:24996-190116 GCA_013397075.1 Rhabdornis inornatus
TTATTTATAGATCACCTCTAATCCACAGAAGATCAAGGCACTCACCACTTTTTACAAATTGAATTATAAATTGCATGTCAGAGGGATAATATTACTTAGCAGTGAGACCTTCGGAACAGCAGTTCATAGAAGTGCAGAACAGAGTGTAAGGAAGAAATAATACATCCATGAAACAGCGGTGTCAGTACATGCTGTGTCAACTGGCATTTGCCCAGGACGCCAGAGCTAACCCCTCTAGAGTAAGAGTACTAGAGCATCATAAAAAATAATGCCTGATATTTAACCCAAAAGATGAGAAAAAGACTAAAAGTGCAGATTATTGAATATCATAGAACACATTCTAAAACTCCTTTTCTTTCTTACATAGCCAAGTGTCCATTATATCAGAATATTTTCTTTCTCTGTGCATTCACTTCTTACACTGCCCCCCACCACTCTACCTCAAGGTGGAAGGAGGTTTGTTTACCAAACTGGGATGGGAGCAATTCAGCAAGTGTTAATACCTCTTGAATAATATTTTATTATCAGTAAAATTAATATCACTTATCTCTTGACTTCTGAATCAATAAAATTATATAAATGAAAATCATATTTTGCAGGAGATGCACAAAAAGCCTAATGACTTTGTAACTTGAAGATAGAATATGTAATAGCTATTTGTTTAATTCATCAAGCTAAAGAGCCAAGAAAAAAAATTGCTGTCTTTTTTCTTGGTAAAAATACTCTCTTATATCCTAATTTTTAAAGTATAGGAAAAAAAATCCTAATTTTTAATGGAAAATGACTACACAGCTAGATTCTGGCTCTATGCATTTCACTTTTTTATGTAAGAAATTCATCACCTGAAGAAATCTGTAAGGTGCTCAAACCTTAGAATAAACACTTTCTAGCAGTCAAATGTTATATTTCTCCCATAGCATGAAGGGAAGTCCAGGGACTAAGCTGAAAACATCTGTGTTGCTCCTTGTGTATGGAAAGTATAACTGCCTATATGCAGTGCCAATAACAATATACTGCTTCTTATTTGCCAAGCAATGCTGGCTATCATCAAAAAAACACCTTTAATGGAGTAGCTGAAAGGCACAGATCCACAACTGTATTCAAATAAGAATGGGATAAGGAGGTGATTGTGCCTAAATCTGTTCCCCATCATTTTATGTCCCAGATGAGGTGAAAGACAGAAACACTGTACCTCATTCCCAGCTCTTTTTGACTGGGGACATGCACGGGCTTACCTCTAGCTCCAGTGCCAGATGTGTCAAAGTCAGTGCTAATGAAATGTGATCTCTTTCCTTCTTCTTGCCTACACAGCTGTATGATTAGAAGACATAGTGAGGAAATAGACCACAAAGCCAAGTGTGCTCATCTCTATATGTGTGCCATTAATAATATGCTGTAAGCCAGGTTCTAGGAATTTCTTACTGGTGGCAAAGAAGACAAGTAGGTTTTTCATCTACTGTCTAGTACCAACAGCATAAACAAATATTCAGCAATTGAAGTTCTCCACTGATAAAGCTCTTCTCACAGTGATCACCAAAAGTGTTCATTCACCCAGCATCCAGGAGCTGCATACTGATAACTTTGCCTTTAAATTCTCCTCAGAAGGCATAAAACACTAGTTAACTTCATGAGTTTCAGAGCTCATCCTTAATTTAGTGCCAGGAAGGATATAACACAGCAAAGCTGGGACCAGCCTGACTTTCCTCAAAGCCAGATCCCTAACATGCAGCTGTGTTTTTTGCCATCCCTCAGGGCTGACACTACCCTGCTGAGGTCTGTATCTACAATACCCACAACTCTTTTTAAAATGGCATGATGTGAACTGGCAGAAAATAAATTATCTGGTGAGGGTGGAGGCCAGCAAGTATTGCTTTGTCAACTTGACACTAACACCAGTGACTGCACATGGCCATCATTTAGTGCTCACTACTCATACTAGTCAATCCCACGTGTATACATGAACAATGCATCTTTTATATGCACCTTTTTTCTTTCCAGGCTTGATCTTCATTTTCACAGAATCACAGAATATTCTGGGTTTGATGGGACTGAAGAGGAGAAGGAGCATCAGGTCCAGCTCTTAAGTGAATAGACCCCACAGGGATTAAATCCATGACCTTGGCATCATCAGCACCATGCTTTAACCAACTGAGCTAATCTCTTTTACCTTAGCCTTAATTATCCTTCCTTTTCCTCTTTTAGCTGGGCTAGGATTTCCCTTCTGTCCTGTTTTCCTCCCATCTTGCCTTACGAAACACCTCACTATATTCCCTCCTAATAATTAGTTACAATATTAAGCTGAACTTTCAAACCTTGTAACCTGAAAATACACTGTCTAGGATTGGATATTTTCACAAGCATCCAAACAATAGCTCTTCATCAGTAACTTCTGTATTTTAATCTCCCGGGTTTGCAAAATTGTGTTGGAAATTTTGCAATAGCTGTCTTTCAAATTTAATTTCTGGCACTTCCTCTTCTTCTTTTTTTTTTTTTTTTTGCAATAAGTTGGGGAGAACACTTCAGCATAATATTTATTTCAGTGTATCATTATTTTACTTCTGCTTCTGATCAACTCTAGAAAATAGGTAGGGGAAGTCAAGGATATATAGTGACAGCATAGGTAAGGAAGAGTTCAATCAAATTTTCATGAGCTTCAGAGAAGAGCTGGTTCATATTCTTAAAACTATTGTCAACATTTATTTTTTCCTGCCAGATCTTTCTAATATATTTGTTTTCAGTGCCATTTTTTTTTGTGTAGGCTGTCCACTACAACCAAACAATTCTTTTGACAAGCAATCAGCACTTGAAAGTAGCATTCAGAGGTAGAGGGTTGACAGTAAGAATAAGAAGCCAAAACCAAGACCAAATCTGAGGTGAAACAACTTAGCCATGCCAGTAGGTCTCAGAGACTCATAGCCTATTCCCCTTGGAGCAGCATCCAGTTGAGCCACTGGACAAATCTGTTACACAGAAACATCTGAGTACATATGCCCCGTTGGTTTTTCCTCCTTGAATTGTGTAAGATCTTTTTCCTCCTCTGTCCCAAGAGAAAAGAATTGCAGGCAAATGTTTAGCAGCTGTGTATCTTCACTAAAGAGTGTAAGGTGGGTCCTGTCCTGCACAGTGTGAAATGAACTGGTGTGTCTCACCTATAAGAAACATCTAATGAAATATTGATGGAAAGGCTGTAGAGGAAACCCAGGCAGCACATCTGAGAGTGGAAACCATTTAGCCCACGCATAGTAAATGTTATTTCCATTGCTTTTGGGACTGTAAATCTTACCTTCTCAGTTAGTGATTACACTGGAAAACCACAAGCAAACTCAGACATAAATGACATGCAATTAAAAGGATCTTCTACCTTTCTGTTTCAGTAAATGTTTTGGGTCAGTAAAGCCAACTAGACAAAACTTTCTGAAAGAAATTTGGGAAAAAATTCCATCTTGGAAATGTGGTAATCCCTGTGATAAGTAGAAGTATGTTTAGAAAAGGTGTCCCAGGGATTTCTACTGATGTGCCAGTTGGGTCATTTTTGTCTTAACAAGAAAAGCAGACATCATAAAATTGCTGGTTTGTTTATTTAGAGCTGAGTAGAAAGAACAAATTAAGATGAAGGTGAACACCATCCAGTGATGACAGACACAATTCGCCAAGTGTGATAAATATGCCAGTGTCACTAGGCACAATGGCAGCACTCCACAAAGCCTGATGACAGCTTCTTCCTCAGAGCTGGTACAGCATTTAAGGCTCCCAGATTGACAGGGGAATGGGGGGAGAAAGGGATGAAAGAAACTTTCACACTGACTTTCAGTTAATTAAAAGCAGAAATTTGGGAGGGGAAGCAGCCTTACCTTTTGAAAAGTCACTTGCCCCTCTTTAGATTATATTATGCACGAAGGCTGAATAAATATTCTTTTGGCACTTGGAGCCAAATAATGACTCTGCTCTGCAAATATTCTCAGTGCCGTTATAAGTGCCTCAGAAAAAGTTTAATATATTTGCTTATCTTTTCTTCTCCAGCATCAGCAATGAAAGTAAAACAAGAATGTTAAGCATTTGTGGTCAATTCATTCTGGAGAAAAGAAAAAAAAAAGAAAAAAGAAAAAAAGCAGATCACACTTCTATTCTGTGATTGTAAGATTGCTAGAAGGAGCTTACTGTAAAAAGGAACCTAAAAATCTGGCAATTTTAAGAAGTGACCACTTCCCCTTTAGGGGCTGTCATCATATTCTGATTTACTGAGACTATATCAGACTAGAAAGAAACCCTCCACAGTAGTTCCTCTCTTTGTTAGAATCACCAGTAACAAAACAGTGATTTTCAGTATCCATTCTAACAGTTATTTGTAACCCAGTTTTTGCAAACGTTCCATAAGCCAGAAATTCCAGGAATTGTCTCAGAATCTATTTGCATTAGCCTTTGTATTATACACCATTGTTTCCCCATTTCACCCTCTTAAAAATAACACTGTGCACGGTCCAACAGTTTGCTTCTTTCATATGAATGCAAATAAAGACTTTATTAGAAAAATAGATTGTGTGTAGTGATTGCTGATTACTGACTCTTAGGGGAAAGTTTGCCTGAAGTGTTAAGATCTTGGAGGCCCTGATCTAAGAAAACAGTCCTGTGTTGAAACAATTCCCATCATTTTGATGTGTTTTAGTTAAGCATTTCCTGTTCAGGTTTTGGGTTTTTTTAAATTTAATTTTAAGTTTTCCCATCTGCCTAAAAGATTTGCTGTTGATCATCCTCCAGAGCACCTTGGTTTTAAGAGAATCAGGCACCTGAGTCTGCCCTGGCACCCAGCTCCAAGATCCAAATGTTCCTCTGAACACACAAACAGCTGTGGCAAGGGATCACTGTGGTCTTAGCAAGTGCACTGCCCACGAAGCTGATGTAGATGCTCAAAAACTGTCAGGAAAGCCATCACCTTCTAAGAAATACTTCTAGCTAGAGAAAGACTGCTATGACTCTCTCCTTTTAGCTTAAAACCCAATTTCAGCAGCAGGGACAGAGAGTATCATTCTTCTAAAGTAAGGCTTTTCTGGGATGTATAAATGTGTAGGTTGTAATTCCTCAATTTAAAAAAAAATTGTGGAATGCCAGGATTTCCATTTCATCAGGTACCCTAAACATTACTGTACTGCACAGTCATATTGCCTGTACTCACCCCACCCTCAAACACACAGGATGAAAAAAGCAAGGCGAGATGACTCCCTCAAAAGCCATGGCATGGGGCCCTTAGCTTTGACAGAGAAACTCCAGCTGTGGATCACAACTGAAAAAGTCCTTCTCCCTCCAGCTCAGAGAGTGAGGCAGGCAAGAGGAAAGGGTTCACAGCTCCTTCTTTTCTGCATGGTTTCTCACTGGCCTCTGCAGACCATGCCCACAGACCCTCCTACAGCACTGGCTGAGCCGGTCTTGTTAATCACTGTGCTAACAAGGGAACATCCCTGCTCTCCACCTAGGGAGTGCTGGCAGCTCCTGCCCCTCCCATGGAGACAAAGATGGCTCTTGGTGTTATTTTTTCCCAGGTAACTTTCTTCAGCCTACAAACTCTCTCTTGACAGGGTGACTACCACAGCCTGGCTCTCTTCCTGGTCATCCTCAATCACTTCTGTAATAAGCATGATTTTTTTGTTTTTATTTTTTTAATAATGTGAGAGGAATTGCAAAGTCATTAAAAGGTATAGCTTCCTGGCACAAATTTAATTATCAATTCCATCATCTGAGACCACATCTCCTGTGATTCCAGTGCCACAACAGAAATGCTTCTGCACTCACATCTGAGGTCATGCAGAATTTGAAAGACCTTATCTCTCATTTAACTTGCTTTAGTTTCACAAAATTCAGACCATCAAATCGCTGCCTCAAACATTTTGTTTTGATATAAACTTTTTCTGTTATAACTTCTTAACTGTGCTGTCCATCTTGTTTTTATAGCATACATCTTCTTGACATTTGTTTTTTTATTGTTCTTTCTGAATAAGTTCCATACATTCTTACTTGATTTTCAAATTAAAGCTGATCTGCCAGCCCTGAATATGATTAAATTTAAATTTAAAATGTGGATATTTAGTTACTGTAATTATCTATATTAAAGGTTTTACATGCATATTTGTAAAAAAACTGGCAAACAAAGGTATGCTTTTTTAAGAGTTCTGAAAGTTCAGTATTTTCAGATTTTTTCCTTGCATTATTTAGTGGCAGAACAGATATTAACTCCCAGCCCAATATTATATCCTCTCTGGAGGTCATAAAAAATAGGAGATGCAGACTTACACACACAGCACACACACACATTTTATATTCCCATCCCAGAACATTTACATATGATCTTTAATCAAAATATTCTACCACTGTGAACAAGTGACAGCAACACAAATAACCCATTATTTAATGAGTAAAATGTGGACACAAGTAACACAGAGATCTGCTTCAGAATACAGACAGGGAAGGAGATTAAAAATTATTATTATTGGTGGGTGTTTCATTGTAGCAAATTCAAGTTTTACAGAATTAAAGTGTGCTACCCATACTCAATTTGAGGGATTCCTGTGGGGTTGGTTCTGCTCTTGGAAAAGTGGAAAGACCCAAGTCATTCCCTTCCTCATGCTGGACTTTTACATTCATTAAGATCAGGTGTCCTTCCCACAGAGATGAGCATGTAGGTGAGCACAGCTGTGAAAGCACAAACAACCTGAGAAAGATCTGCTCCTGCTGCACTGCTGGGATCATCGGTGTGAGCCCCAGGATGGGGTCTCAGTAACATTTAGAGCTGGTGCCCTTCCACAAGTGGGGGGTTGGATGAAGTGGACCCTTCCTTGTGTTCTTGGAAGTCAGTGAGCAAGCATCTGTGAGAGCAGCAAATCAGAAAAAAACCAAGCAGGGGGAGTTGTGCAGGTAGTTGAGCTACCTGGAACAGTAATTGGAAATAAAGAGCTCAACTGTAGAGTCAGCGGTCTCTTGGTAAGAGGGGAGTCACATCCCAGGCACATATCTCTGCTTCCTACTAAGGACATCTGGATCCAACAACAGTTTTTTCTCAATTTCTTATTTGTCAGTAAAGTGGCTTCATGACACATATGTAGCCCTTTTCACCTCTTCCTGTGCTCATGCTCAAGAAGAGCAGTTTGAGGTCTGTCACAACCTGGAGAAAGCTGATTTTTGTCATGTTGGAAATAAGTACATGCTACATTGCCAATATTTCTGCTCTGCTTTGTCTAGATATAAATCTGGCCTTGAAAAAGGCTAGAGAGCTTCAAAAATATCTTAGATCTCTGTGGAAGCCAAACAAAAAAAAAAAAAAAGGACAAATATATTTATATCTGATTAATTTGTAGAGCACCTTTCACATTTGGCTGAATTTTCACATGCTTGTGGTTTTTGCTTTACAAATCTAGTGAGCCTGGTATTCCTTCTGCTAACACAAACCGATAGCGAAGACGCATGAGCTTACAGGACAAGCTCCAGGCTTTTAGAGTTTCCAATGACTCTTTCCTGATCTCGCTGTCCTATAATGGTCTCACTTAGGGAGTAAGGCAGCAGGGAGTAAGGATGGCCAGAAGGGAATGAGGTTCACTTGAACTCGACTTGTCAGTCTGAAGGACAGGCATTGAGCTGATATTCTTACCACAGATGGCACTGTTTTCCTCTGCAGTGCCCCTCTCCTGCTCTCTCCAGCTGTAACAGAGCCCTTCTCTTGCTGACTTTTCCTCTGCCCGCTTTCCTGAGCTCCTGTTCCGAGTGAGATTGAAAGAGGAAGTGCTGAAACAGCAGCCCTTTTCTCACAGTATTTCTGGATGAAGCGGAAGCACCAAACACTGGAAATCTGTCCTGTTTTGCGCTCTGTAAACAACTTCTATAGCAACATAGTTGGGACCAGACAAGTTATGAATATGAGGGTAAACTTGCAGATATCAAGGACTCCATGATTTATACACACCCTATTACATTTTTCCTGTTTCTCAATTTTATAAACAATATTTGTCTTCTAAACAAAAAATATTAAAATGGAATAAATCACAATTTACAATCACGTCTTTTTTTTTTTTTTAAAGAGGAAAAAGACCTGTGAAGGCCAAAGGCCTCACAGCAGAAGAACCTATCTCTCTCCCTTGGAGGGCAACTCCTTAGAACCTCCCTCCTCATTATCTGAAGTGTAGTTCCGCTCCTGACATGCCTTGCTGCAACATGTTAATCTGTTGTACCCCATTGGCCCTTCCCCCCTTGTGCCGCCCCTGAGCCCTCAGACCATTCGTCATTGCTCTACCCCTCCCCTCTGGCTATCCCATAACTATCCTGCTCCCTCCTACTCAGGGAGCCAGTTTGTCCCTGGGCTCCTTCGAGGCTGGAAGAATAAATCTTCGCCTTGGAACCCCAAACGCGGCTCCCGTCTCCTGTCTCCTGTGTCGGCCGGATCGGAGCGCTCACAAAAGAGCTGATATCACTCGCCGCCTGGGAGCACACCGGAGGATGTGCCAGCACCTCAGAGACGTCCTTCCTAGGACGCTTCTCCAGTAGGTCATGGCCATCCACCACCGCCCCAAGGCCCGCCGCGACAAAGACCTGTCAGTTTTTTCCTCTCAAAACATACTTTGACATCCCTGAATTCAGACCTAAAAATCATGCACCTTCTTCTTCAAAATTCTTGGTGCAAATATGCATAGCTGGGTTCTTGCTGAGGCAGAAAGAGCATGTTGTAAAGAGTTACAGCTCCAATCTTTTATTTATACAATGCTCTGATTTATGGGATTTTTTTTCCAGCAGTGCCATATTACTGATTGCAGAATCATGCAGTGTACTGGTTTAGGGCAAATTTGGGGGAAGACCTCCGGAAGGAGCCCCTAGAGAGCAAACCCCCCACAACTCCTCCCCCCACCACCGGGTTCGGGAAGAATTTCCTTGGAGAGAAGTGGAAAAAACCTGTTTATTTAACAAGGAAAACACTCCCCAGCACACACAAAAAGAAAACTGAACAACACCAGATGAAAAAAAACAAAACTCCTTCACCGCTCTGAAAGGATGACAAATTCAGAAAGTCTCTCCTGCGAGTGGTCGCCCAGTTGTTGGTCTCCGGCGCTGGGGATGACTGCTGCTGATCACAAAATGCAGACTCCCGGTGTTTCGTGGTGTTTCCCAGGTCCCCGTCCGGAACAGGTTCAGATGGTATGATTGTATTTAGGCAAAAGCAAAAAAGTAGAAGCAAGCAAAGCAGGCAAGCAAAGCAAGCAGGCAAGCAAAGCAAGCAAGCAAGCAAGGCAAGCAAGCCAGCAAGCAAGCAAGCAAGCAAGCAAGCAAAAGCAAGCAAGCAAGGCCAGCGAGCCTTTTCCTAAACACAGACCGTGGGGGAGGTGAGCCGGCCGATAACAAGACAAAACAAACTCTCACCCTCAGAGCCAGTCCCGAAAGCACAGAACACAACACGAAGCACAAACCGAACACACGATTGGGGATACAAGCACCACAACGTCACCCCAGGACATGCAGTCATAGAATATGCTGAGTTGGAAGGGACCTACAGGGATCACTGAAGTTCAACTCCTGGTCTGTACAGGAAACCCCAAGAGCCACACTATGTGCCTGAGAGCATTGTCCAAACACCTCTTGAGTTCCATCAGGCTGGTGCTTTGACCACTTCCCTGGGGAGTCTGTTCCAGTGCCCAAACACCCTCTGGGTGAAGAACCATTCCCTGATATCCAACCTAAACCTCCCCTGGCACAATTTCAGGCCATTCCCTTGGGTCCTGTCACTGGTCACCAGAAGAAGAGATCAGTGCCTGCTCCTCCTCTTCCCCTCAGTGAGAAGTTGTAGACTGTAATAAGGTCTCTCCTCAGTCTCCTCCAGAGAACAGACCAAGTGGTCTCAGCTGCTCCTCATATGGCTACACCTCAAGGCCCTTCACCATCTTTGTGGCCTTCCTCTCTAATAATTTTATATCTTGTTTATATTGTGGCGCCCAAACCTGGATTCATCACTGGAGGTGAGGCTGCCCCAGCTCAGAGCAGAGCAGGACAATCCCCTCCCTTGCCTGGCTGGTGATGCTGTGCCTGATGTCCCCCAGGACAGGGTTGTCCTTTCTGGCTGCCAGGGCACTGCTGGTTCCTGTTCAACTCACCACTGAGCAGGACCCCCAGATCCCTTTTTGTGGCACTGCTCTCCTGCCTCTCATTCCCCAGTCTGTCCATACATCCAGGGTTGCCCCATGCTAGATGCAGAATCCAGCACTTGTTGTTAAACTTGGTATGGTTGGTGATTACCCAACCCTCTAATTTGTTGGGGTCTCTCTGCAGGGCCTCTCTGCCTTTAACGGAGTCACCAGCTCCTCCCAAATTAGTGTCTTTGGCAAACTTACCTTCCAGTCCTGCATCCAAATCCTTTATGAATATATCGAAGGGCTCTGGACCTAAAATGGAGCCCTATGGATTCCCACTAGTGACCAGCCACCAGCCTGATATAACCATATTTACTATGACTCTTGGCACTGTAGCTGTGAGCTAGCTGTTCATCCACTGCATGATGTATTTATCCAGTTGCATGGTGGCTCAATGTTTTGTACATGTTCTTCAATTTGCAGTCTCAGATCTTCAGTATTCCCTATTTAACTAACATTGTATGAAAGAAATGCTCATATCAAGCCACATCTTCTTTGATCCTGTGTTACATTTACCTTGCACGAAACACATTTTTGTGGCTGATGTTAATACCTACATGTTCTTTATTCAGTTAGGAAAATAGTTTCCAGATTTAGCAGTTCCATAGAGTTGTGCCACGCTTTCTTCACAAGCCATGGCAGCTTTAGTCCTGCAATCCAGTATTTACAATACAAACTTAATTGTCTTTATTAGCCATTATATTTTTCTTAACAAATTAACATTTGAAAGGCTTGGTAATTCTATTTACAGGGTCTGTTGTGGGAAAAACAACCTCCAACAAATAACTGAATTCCTCAAGCTCAATGCAATCATAATTGCTTGATACAAGGTACAGATTGCCTTTGTGTTTTCCTAAATGGGATTAATGCTTGGAGGATTCAGTAACTCCTCATTAGCAGGCAAAATGATTGAGTGCAACTGACTTCCAAATAATGGCTTTGCTCAGATTATGAGTGTGCCAGGGAAACATACACCCTAAATGACTGAAATAGCCCTTTCAGATTTCCCTTCTGTGCAGACCATGGATTTGAAGGGATAATAGACTCTCAGCTAGCATAATTGCAGAGTATTTTCTTAACATCTCTGGCTAAATATCTATGTGGGCCAAGCAGAAAGGCAAAATTTGAATTTCATTTCCTGTCACTGCAGAAGAAAACTGCAATGCTGTGGCAATTATCACGAAAGAGAGATCCTAGAGGCAGACATGCTTTTGTGGCCCAAGCAGAACTGTTCCCCACATAACAGTAACAGCCTGTAATGTATTTTAGAATTGCTATGGAAGGAAACAAAAAAAAAAATAATTTGGCACTCATGCTGCTATTTGTTTCTTAGTGCTTGGAGCATTTTATGTCTACATACTGAAGGAAAGCTGAGTTCTATGCTTTGATAAGGCATTATGCACATTATATAAAAATGTGATGGAGCCAAACAAGGATTTGGCGCTGTGTCCAAATCTCTCTTTTTTTTTTTCACCAGTGATTAATGATGCTGCCAGGTGTCTGATGCCAGGATTTTTTTTCAGTTTCAAACCTCTTGCCAATTCTTAGACTCAACAGCTTGAAAGCTTCCAGAAAGGTGACTGAAGAGCTCTTAAGTGAGCCTCTCAGGGCAAATGACCATGGCATTAAATTCATGATCCAGCTCCCACTGAAGGCAATGAAAGTCCTATCATAGACAGCAAAGGAGGCCAGATCAGGCTGCTGTAATAGGTTTACTTCCACTTCTTAAGCTGTAACAAACATGCAGAGACCTCTAAAACAAAAATCTTAACAGCAGTGGAGATGCAAGAAAAATTCACCTATTACTACTTATAACTAGAATATACATTTAAAACGTACTTCTTGGTTTAATAATGTTGTTCTCTTATTAAACTAAAATCCTTTATTTACTCTAGAAATGTGCCGCTGAATTTTGCTTTCCTTGCTTAGGATGCCATTGTTCTAAAAAATAAAGAGGGTGTGGGCCTGTGGGAATAGGTATGTCCTCTGCACATCACACTGTGTATCTAACCAGCACACTGCTGCTGGCACTCTGAGAGAGACCTACAACCGCAACTGCACCAAGGATATGCAGGAAATACATTTCTTGCTCACGCAGATTTATATTTTAAGTACTGCTACACTGTAATTGAAGTGCTTGTTTTTTATGCTCTGGTGATTTCCAGCTGCAGAATGGAAATAAGTCAGGCATTTCAAGGGGGTGAAATTATTTACTCAGCATCTTCTAACTTATTAATACACATCAAAAGATAAGATAACTAAATGATAGTATGCAAGGATATTGCATAAACAGCTTTAAAGTATTTCTTGTGATAGCACACTGTGGTTGGACTAGATAGTGTATCTACTTGTAGGCAGCTATGTACTCCAAGAAATTTTAATAGGTCAAAAATTAAAAGGCACAAATACAAAGCTATAAAATAAAGCTTAAGCAAGATCACTTCCTATTTGAATAGACACTTCATCAAAAATCTATAAGATTCAGATCGGCTGAACAAGCAGAAAAGCAGGGAGCTATGTCTGGAGAAAAGAGAATCTGTCTTAGAAAAATCAGAAAAAATACCACCCCCTACCTACCTTCACCTCTGAAAAAAACCTCAAATGGAGAATTAGGTTCCTTATGTCTTACGTAATTCAAAATTATTACCTTGATGTCATCCATAGACACAAAAGTTAAAAGAGTGTAAATCTGTTGCGCACAACTGATTTGTCTCTCATAACAGAGGGGAAAAGGCCTAAAACATGCAACTGTTGGGTATTAAATTCTTTTCTGTCACATGTGACTTTCAGTTTTGTCTAGTTTCTCATTTTATACACTACTGTAAAGAGCTAACTGAGGGAGCGAGGAGTATCATTAAACAGCGTCACTACTGAGCCAAGGTAAAAGAACTCAGCACATGAAATTTCTCTTTAGTCTTCTCTGCTCCTGGTAGTGGGATGTAGGATTTGTAATTATCTCTCCCATTCGAAGGGTTAACTTTCCTTCTTTCCTGCTGGGAGATACAGGAAATGTGCATCTCCCTAGAGAGGGTTGTGACAGCATATGGAATAAAATAATACTCAGAGAGGTGCAGCACAGACTTCCTTAGGGTTTATGAGGTTAGGCAAATCAGTTACTTTGCCTTCATTTTGAATAGAGAGATATTTTCATTTACCTGGGAACTGCATAACTACCTGTGAATTTTAAAATCTGTCGACATAGTTCAAAGTACTGTTTAGACCTAAGTTGTTGGGTGGGTTTGGTGGGTTCTTTTAGAAATTTGGAATCAGAGATGAATTTTTAATTGGACGGTAATTTTTAATCTCTTCTGTAAATTATCTACTTTTCTGTTTTCATTCCAAAAGCCAATTAAACAGAATAATAGTCCAAGTAGAAAGAAGAGATGGGAAAACAAAAGGCAAAAGGCAAATAATCAGTTCAGTATCACAGAACATTTATCACTGTGTTGGCAACTTGTAAGACTTTTCATCAAAATAATCCAGTCTTTCACTACACTCTCCCCTGTTTTTCACATGTGCAAAAATTGTCTTTCAAGAGCACTTAAGATGATGAAATTCTCTCTTCTATGCTTAAAAACTTTCTGGGACAATAGGAGATTGCCGTTAAAGAAAAAACATTTTTTCTTGTTCATTGCCTTACTAGTATTTTATAGTGACAAAATCACTTATTAAATCATGACTGGCAAATAAATTATAACTGGCAATCATAATATTTTGTAAATACATTGCTCTTTATTTATACTCAAAGCCAAGGAATGTATATCTTAATCACATATGATGTTATCTGACACAGAATTTTCGGGAATATATTTAAAAGTGTGGGTGGCAATGATGATTAATGCAAAAGACACAAACGGCCTTCTCAAAGTTTTTCCCTCATAGATTTAATACTTTCATGTCCAAACATGTCCACTGATGGGAAAACAGCAATTTATGCTGGCTGTACCAGAACATAGCTACACCGGTTCTGTAGACTTGTGCTTGTTGCCCTGAGCCAGGAACCATGGGGGAATCACTGAGAATACAAGATGTGAAGAGTGGATATGAATTTCAGTGCCTCCTGCAGAAAGCTGCATTAAAGTAGGTTCAACTGTGAAGTTATCTCCAGGACTCAGGAAGAGCATGTTGGTCACAGGTAGGGACAAAGGCGCAGATGGAAAATGCAATTATTGTGCCAGTCAGCTGTAAAATGCCAGAAAAGGACTGTTGGGTGAGCAGGCATGGATGGTCATGTTCTTTGCAATCCCAACCCCTGTTGCCTCAGGCATGGTGCCTGGGTCTGGTCACTGTATCAGGGCTTCTTCCTCAAGGAAACCGAGGTGCAGAGCAGGAAGGCTGCTGCACTCACCCACACCTTCCACTGTGGATCACACTCAGGTCCCAGACCCTAAACAAGGCATAAGAAGACAGCATACTTTTATAGAACAGAGAAAATTTATTCCCTGTTGTCTTGAGACTGGAGAAGTGAAAAGTGCACTAAAGGTTTACCCATACCTATGCAAAGCATGACTTTAATGGGAGCTGAAAGCTTTCAACATCTTCCCAGAGGCAAGTATAAAATGCTAGTTTAGAATGCTTCACAGAATTTGCCCAAATATAAGTAAATGTGACAGTGGAGGGAACTCTGCTTACCAGTTAAGATGGGCTTGTGCCTAGACTAGTCAGGCTGAGCCCTGACCTCTGGGCCATCCAGACCATTAACCTCCTGACCCACACTCTGACAGCTCCCACTCTCTGTGCCTACAAACTCCTGTGCAGTGCAGAAGTTGAGCTTTCTCCTCAGAAGGGCAGGATGGGGGCCCACCCAGGGCATCCAACTCTTGCAGTCTGAACACCATGATGGTAGGTGAACACCTCTCACCAAGTGCCAAAGTATTTGGGCACCCTAGGTCTGTTCCCACAGGAAACAGGCACAGCTTGGCCCTATAAAGCAGTAGAGGAAGAGTACCCACATAGCAGAAATCCAGCAATGGCTAGCACTGATTCTAGCCAAGTCCACCAACTCAGGCATCTGCCCAGCAATGAGCCAAAGATTCATCAGGACTAGTGTCAGGAGTCAGGATGGATGAGCTATAGATGTGTACATATATGAAGTGGAACTGGACTTTGTCAAGGATAAACGTCTGGGCTATGCAGTGGGTATGCAGCAGATTTACATTTTCTGTTTGTTGGGACTGGTAGTGTGCACTGAACTATACAGAAACAATTCTATTTCCCAGATCCTTTCTCACAGTTCCACCACCAATATTGCTCTTTTTAATTAAAAAAATTCACAAAATTGTGAGGATAATGCACTTGGTCATCTTATCTGACATACTGTCTAATAAGAAATGAATCAAATTTTACATAGTTATTAACCTATGGCCACACCCATCCCAGCTTAACTAAAACAGTCCTGATTTTGGTGGGAAGTATCTTCAGGGCAGAGACTAAAGGAACAAATATTTAAATGCTGCAAATATATAAAACACACGGTAGTGAGCACCATGTGTATCTTGGCTCACTACTTAATGAGACATTACTTCAGAGACAATAGACTGAACATCATTCAGGACCTGTATGTTTAAAAAGGGCAAATAAAATCAGATATAAAGTCATAATCTTTGATTGAGAAAAGCCAGAGAGAAAGCCACTTGGGATCTTCTGACAAGCATCTGGAGACACCCCTCTCACAAGTGACTACAGAACAATTTTATGGAATTAAAAATAGTTTCAGTGAAAGTTCATCTGCAGGAATCACTGCCTCTATCCACATATTTGAAATGTCCCAGTAAGAATCCACTGTGAACAGTACTCTTCAGCCACAATTCTAAATTCCTGTCCTGTCTTCACTGGCATTAGTACTAACTACTTTTTCCAAAAGAAATTACTATTTTCATCATATTAACCACAGACATCTCTCATGGTACAGACTGGTTTCTGTTTCACCCAAAATCTCATTGCCACTACACCTGATAACACACTGCCCAACTGTAATAGTGTATTCTTAGTATATTTGTCCTTTTGCATATTTTTGGAGTGTTTTCCCTCCTAGCTTACTAGACAGACAACCAAAGAGCTGATGTAACAAGGACCAATCTAATAAAGGATTTTTAACACTGTCACAATAAAATATCTTAATAATAAAAAATATTTATCTCTTAAATATTGAGGGTACAAAAATATTTAAGAACATATTCTGAAAATTATTTTGTTACAGAAATACATCACATATTGTTCAAGATGTAGTACTGAACAGACTAAGCTGATTGTACCTGCTTTTTTTCTGAACTATATAATAACACTCATAACTCTGAACTTCAGAAAAATAATATTTAGCACAACTTCAAATACCAAAATCTTTTGTATTTACTCAGTTGGTTTGTAATGATCAATAGTATAAACTTATGTTTTAGTTTAAAGCTGTTAGCCTTTAAATTCCCCCAATTTTTCAAGCTGAATAAAGGTTGAGACCAATCATTTGAAATCTGATTTCTTAACTATACCCTGGGCAGCAAACCAAATTTGTTTAACACTAATTTTATTTCAGTCCTAAGAATTTTGGTCATCAAAGTTTGCTTCAGTAATCATATTACCTTTACATCAGAACAGATGCTTCTAATTTTAGGACTAAAGTGCTCAGATGAAGCCTTTACTACAATGAAGTCTTTATTCAGACAAAACTCCAATTTATTCCTTTAAACACAAGGCAGCATACTTTGTGAGAGCTCTGAAGAAGGAATTAGAGACTGAGCTAGCACTCTACACTGTAGTTTTTCCTGCTTGTCAATGGATGATATCCAATATGTAAACAGAAGATTCGGTGATGTTTTTAAAATATCTGGGAAAACAAATAGGTAACAATTTGCAGGACTGGGATTCATTTTTTTACTATAAATTCTGAGAATAACATCTTAGCATGGAAAGCCTGAAGAGTAGTTTCAAATTCTTCCTTGATTGCCACTTTCGTTTCATGGCTCACAGTTGCAGAGAAAAAAAATTAATATTTGAATGGGGATAATACAACAGGAAATAATAAAGACGCCATTCTAGCAAGGCAGGTTCTTATTTGCAGAAGGTCAGAACGAATACCACAAACAGTGCAATCTTCACCAAGTTCTCAGCTTTTCTATGAAGATGAATCACCAAGCCAACACTACACAGTTTTTAACCACTTTTGACTCTTCTTGTTTTGTAAAGTGTTCATACCTGTGGTGCACATCTAGCAAATAATTTCCACAATAAAGTGCTATTGCACCAACCTCAGTAATAGTTTTCTCTCAATCATAAGAATCAGTTCTTCAGGCTTATAGGTTGACATTACAGGTAGGTTGTACACAGCTGTATATTGTATAGTAAAAGTTAATTTGGACATAGCTGGAGTTGTCTTGAATGCAGCCTGAAAAAGAATACCTGCTGGAACCCAGAGCCCCCAGTACCTTCACATAGACATGATCACCTCAAAATATTACAAATACAGTAAAGTTAGCGACTAGGAAACATGGGAAAAAATACAGAAAACCTTAGTCTGTATTTGGGCCCTTCCTATGGAACCACTAAATGAACAATAACATAGAAATCTGACAGCATAAGTAATTTGCTCTTCCATAAAATGTTGCACACTGGGGAGTGACAAAGACTGCTTCACGCACTGAACAGCAAATTAAATGCTAACAGTGGTCTTCCAAGGGAGGTTTTGTGCATGCACCAAGTTGAAAACACTCTCTGGTGAGGATGAACTCCTGTATCAGCTAACAGTTAACTAAGTGAAAGCAATTTTGCTCTTTCAATGCTGCCTTATCACGAGTTGGATAGAGTATGATAGTTTCAGAAATTATGTTGGCCAGGATTATTTGCATAACCCACGTCTGCCTCTAAATGAGTCAATTCTCTTGAATCAAGGCTATGCTTGATTTGATTTTAACTCCACAATATACAGTTCTCTTTTTAGGTCTGTCTGTATTTTAACTCCCACACCTGTTTTGGGATCCACCTATCATGTACCTTTCTTAGATAAAAGTTTTCTGCAGTTAAGTCTTTTTAGTTTTTCCATTCAGGTATGACAGGTCAATACCACAGGATATTGTTTCAAAAGATAAGAATAACTTTCTGAGAGATCTTTGGGGATATATATATATATATATAGGCTTAAAGAAATCCAGCTTTTGACTTAAAGTGAAAAAGAACTAATTTCCTGAAAACTGTGATGTTCTGTTACAGCCCTTATCTCATCACTCTTGTTCATTTCCAAGAATAGATATTAGACATCTTTTTGATGTGATAATGTGTTATGTTTATAAGTCTGATATGAATCATCTTCAAGAAAACCTGTGGCACCAAACTGACTGCACCTTGCACATGATCTGGCATACAAGTAAGTCTGCATCCATAAATTTGGATTATGTCACAGGAAATACCAAATTTACCCACTTACCCACTAGCAAAACCAAAATACTTATCTGGATTATTTGCCCTGAAGTGATTGAGGCATGACAAGTTTTAATTATGTGTTTTATCTTAGACCTGCTCCACCAAGAAAAGCTAGTAGGCAAGAAAAGGCACTTTCTGAGGAGCTACATTCTTTAAAAGATATAGTGCAAGCCAGCTAGAAATGCTTTTAGTCTCGTGCAGAAGTTAAGCAATGCTTGTCGCTGTGTGTGTATCAACTATCACACTTAGGGTTCAACTGATGGCTGATCAACACCTATTGCCAGGACCAAACAGGCAGTGAAAATGCAGGAAAGCCAGTTGAAACCCTAAAACAGTGTAGACATCAGAATAAGTGTCAGAGAAAGGTTTCACATTTTATTTGCTAGCAGCAGATGCCTTCAAAACAGGGAAGAGTCAGAAAGATTCAAAGGCAGCTTTTTAATACAACACTAGATAGCTAGAAATTGAGTTAATAAGAAGGTAGGACAGAATGAGCTGGCCAGGGACAGGGGATGTCCAGAAAAGCCAATGACCATCAGCTGGTTTACCTACAGCCAGCCTTGACTCTATTTTCCCAGACATTTCTTCCTCCCCAAACTGCATTTATCCCTGTTTCCCTCCCCGAAACTGTCCATAGTAAATCTTAAATGATCCCAAAATACTCCCCCTGCCTCCTGCAATACATCCCATGCCCCTGGGCAGTGTCCTCCTCAGTCCAAAGAGTGCTCTGGGGAGCAGCATCATCAGTGCTGGGTGTCATCCCTGGCACATGGGGACGAAGGCACTGCAGAGACAGCCCTGGCAGAGACCATGTCCCTTTCCCTGACTGGATTATGGAGTTCTCCTGCCTGCCATCATGTCCCCAGGCTCCTTCGTGCCTGTAGAGATGTGGGTTTTATAATATGACCTGGAAAAGGAGTTCTTCCCTAATTGAATCTGATCATGCAGTTTTGTGGCTGAGACATGAGGGCACCCTGTTAATAATTCCTAGGAACTGAGGACAAATACTCACCTCCCTAGTCTATGGCAAGTACAAAGCAACTGGAATATTACAGACAAAAAATTCACCAATTCAGACTGAATCTTGAAAGGGGCTCTGTCATTGTGAACACAATGAGGAATCAAATATACCACAAGAGACCTGAGGCAAAAATCTCCAAGTCCATGTTCTCACACAAGGAGTCCCACAAATTAGAGCAAAAGCAGACAGCAAGATGACATGTGATATTTGAAAAAAAATACCAGAGGCTTCATAGTTTGTATCTCTGTGCCTGAGTTTGCATTAGCATTCAAGTGGGCAAAACTTGGGTAAATACAAAAGACATCCGAGTTGCTAGGTCAGGGCAATTATTTCTATAATAAAGAGCAAGATTGCAGTAGGAGATTACCAAACTACTCTTTTGCCTGAAAGCAGAAGGGATTGCATTAGTTTTGGTAGAGATCTGTAGGTCGCTGTTGTAAAGACCTGCAAATCTGGATTAAAACACTGGGAATCAAGAAAACCTCACTGCTCTGTAGTCTAAGTAGCTCAATCACATGAGCCATTGTAGCTGGTTCCCAGAATATTCCTCTGCTGCCTAGGCCACAGAGAAGGTAACAACTCTTGGCTCCTCTGAGGCGAGCATCATATGCATCAGATATTACATGCATCAGATATTGCATGCCTCCAGTCTCCCACTCCATGCCCTCAACGTGGAGGCAAAAGCAGAAAATAGTTTTGGCTGCTTTGTCTCAGGCTATTTGCAAATGCATATGAAGGTACTGCCTGTTGGTGTCCCATGGCCCTTCCACATCTCCTTGCAGTGGCATCCACAGTTTTTTTTTTCCCAGACAGCTCTGGGCTGGGCCACAATGGTCTAGATCATAGAGATCTTGTAAGTATTTGAAATTCCCTTGCATGGCAACATCCACTACTAGTTAATAATCCTTTTATATTGTTTGAGAGAAAAGAAGGTAGGGGGAGGAGTGCCTTCTCAGGAGGTTCTGATGCTTGGAGCCACGTGTAGGATGCACCTGAGCCTTTGCTCTACAGTAACACTCAGACTGTGGAAAATGTGAGGCTACTGCATTCTGCAGTACCCCTCTTCCCCATATCCCTACCCTCCAACAGGCTCCTCAGTTGTCCAGGGAGTGTATGACATGCCTTGGCAGTCCCACAGCTTCTGTCCCCATGGTTGCACCCCATGGATAAGCAGGGACATCTTGCTGGGGCTAGTACATGATCAGGTATTGCTGCAGAGTGGGAGGACAGCCAAGGCATGTACCTGGGAAGAGCTGAGTCAAAGAGAGAGACTCCTTGGCTCCAAGGTGCTGCTGAACAACAGAGGTTGTGGCCTTAACCACCTTTCAAAATGGTCCTCAGCCCTCTTACACTATAAAGGTAAAACACTTCCTTTGGTTTTTGCATGCCTCCACAAATCTGTCACAGTGAAAGCAGTGGGGAAAAGCTCTCCATTACTTTGGCCAGTGAGATATAGCAGAAGGAAAATTAATATTCCTTCTATATCCTCTATTTATGTAGCAACTTTACCATTTGCATAAAACCTCCTGAGGAAGAAGAGATTCCTCCAAATGGCAATGGGGGAAAAAGGAAGGGGTAAAACTGGATTTTTTTTCTCCAGGAAACATGTAGTTTCAATAAAATTCCTACACAAAATATTTCAGTATCATTAGTGCTAGGAAAAAAAGAAATCTCATCTGTTTTCAAAGTAACCCCCATTTCTGTTATTCTGGGGAGTTTTCATGTAAATTATTGTAAAATACTGTTGCTGTTGTGAATTCATCTTTCTGGCTCCTCTGGCAGATATCAGCTTGGGGCCACCAGAACTCCTGTGTTTGGAGTGCATTACTCTCCATCTTGCAAAAGGATTTTCCATTATTGTAAGGTACATTTGTGTTACAGTTAAAGCTTTTCTACCCCGAGGTAGTGTCAGAATGGCATTGCCCAGAAATGCAGGCATGACAGAGCGATGGTCTTGTTAAATGCTGAATAAAAGATGTTAATATGCTAGAGTGCTGCCTAGGGAAGGCAAAAGAGCTGCACCTTCTTGTACCCACTCTACAGTGCACTGTCAGCAAACCCACTCCTTGCTGTACTGCTCAGCTCTGCCTTCAGTGGTGCCTTTGTGTGCCCTTAAAATCTTTTAGCCACAAGGTGTAAAAAGGTTCTGCTGGTTTAGACTCAGTATGATCTTTTGTTCCCAATGGTCAGATGTTCCAGGAGCATTTTCTTAGAGCATCTAAAACTATTTTTAGAAGGTAACTCACAGCACACCATTTTTAGCTTCCCCTTTAGTTAAAATACTAGAAACACTTCCATTCATGAAATACATATGAAAATAATGTAATAGTAACGCAAGAAACTGTGCAAGAAACTTTCCATGCCTATATACCTCTTTTTGAGCAGGGGAGCTTTACAGTTTCACAGATCCCTCAGATCCACAAGGAAGAGTGTAAGAGTTTCCCAGGAGAGTTTTCTTTCTCAATTGTTGCAAAAATCCATGCCCAGCTTTATTAGTGATCACTAATCAAATCCAAGTCACTACAGAGGGTTGTCAACTCCCTTATGCTGACATCAAAAAGGAAAACTCCAGTCACATGATCTGGAGAGGCATGGATACCGTGAACCACTGACCAGAGGTAAGGTCTCCTGGATCTGTGAAGTGGAAGAAACAGCAGTGAATACGAGTGTGTGAAAGCCCCAGGGAGAACTGGCACTCTGCTGCTGACACACAGAAAGACACTGCACCTGCCTCGGGGAGTCTCTGGCCCCAGAGAGCTGAGCTGCTGAGCTTCAGCTGCCAGAAAGCAGAAGAGACAAAGTAAATGCAAGGTTTGCTGTTTGCAAAGCCAGTGATAAACACTATCTTTCTGCATAAATCACAGGCAATATAAAATTCTGTGCTGCAAGAGATGCATGAGGATTTTCACAGCCTCATTCAGTGACTCTCTTCCCTTTCTCCCAACTCATGAGCTGTATTACAGAAAGTCAGTTTCTGTATTTACACTGTGCTTTATCCTCTTGCTGAGCATTACCTGTTAGCCACCTTAGCTTACAAAGTACTGAATTAAACAGATCAGAGGTTTGACTGACTGTGGCTGTTCTTATGATGCCTTCTCACCCAATTTGTATCACTTGCTCAAAAGAAAAGGGTCACCTCTCCCTGGCTCTTGCACTTGACAGATTGTCTGTCCCTTGCTAAGTGGTATTAACTGACCTGTCGGTATAGCAGAATTTTGCACTCGCATTTTCACCAAGCAGGACACAAAAAATTAGAGCAAAGCCTTGTGAAATCAAGCTGACAGTTCCTATAAAATCCCCTCTCAGAAAGCACAGTACTATTTCCTGAACCTCAGAAACCCATTACAATGATATTAAACTAAATATTTTAGCATTACCTCTATTTAACTTGCTTTTCACAGTTTTTCTGTTACAGTAGGCATGGTGATGCATCCATTCAGTGATGAATTCCCAGCACAAGTTTAGCATGTTTCCCCTAGTTTTAAGACTACTCTGCATGGCAAAACACATGACCAAAAGTACCTTTTGGGGAGATGGACTGAGATGCAGAGGCCCATTTCTTTGTATTCATTCATCTAGAATCACGTCTCCCTGCAGACCATGGCACTGACTGCAGCCTTACCTCGCCTAAAGCCTTGGGGGAAAGATACACAAAAACCCCTCCGACATCCAGATGGTGCATTGAGAAGCTGGAGTGAAGAGAAGCTCTGGAGTTCCCTGCCTGCGCGGAAGCAGCCAGAGCCACTTCCAAAAGATACACAAAAGAGCCTCTGTCACTGCAGATGAGAGATCCTTTTGAAGCTCAGGAGTCATGACTGCCAGCATTTCATATCTGGCCATCTTTAGGTTTGGAGTAATGAAGAATGGGAAAGAAGAAAAAGATGATGGGAAAGGAGTGAGCAGGGGAGAAAAAAGGTAGGATCAGCTCAGAACAGCTCTGGCTAAGAGCCTGTCACAGCAACATGTATTTTGCATTACCTCATGTATAATATTTTTTGCTTTCAGGCTTTCTTATCAACATGGAGATTTCCAGTTTATTTTTTACCTTTTCAGCAGAAAGTGGGCAATTTCTCTCAGCTAACAAGACATGTCGTAATTCACTATTAAGAAGCACAAAACTTCCTCAGTGTAAAGGTACATTGTAAAACGTATTAAGCCTAAATGAAGAGCATGCAGTTTCATTTTATAGCATGTATGCATTGCTGCTTTCTGTAGGAGGTTACAGGGAATTCTTTACACAAACAAGTTCCAGTTACCTGCAAGTAAACTGATTATGTTTGACTATGAATATTGCCAGGTTTAAAAAACTCTAATTCATTTCTTAGCTCCTATTGTGGTGTGGTTAGAAAATATTTTTACCTTTCTATGTCTTGCTTTTTTTTACTTACAAACCATACAATTTTTTTGTTGAAAACAGTAAAAAATTCTGTAGCTGATTCTTGTACTGTAGTTAGCATTTGTTCTTTAAAGATGGAAAACATTCTAGAAGTTAAACTTCCAATGTTAACAAATCAGTTCCCTTAAGAAGTTTTTCTTCACAACTCTCAACTTCATTTTTCCATAATATAGAGAATTTTTTCATGTCTCTGATCAATTTTTCTTCTGGGTATTTTTGTTATTCTACCTTATTCAATTAAATGCCTTTTACTGTGACTGCAGTGGCACAAAGTGGCCTAAAAAATAAACTAAGCTTTCATTTTCAGGTATTTGAATGCAAAAAATAATCAACAATCCATTTTTTTATTATTATTATTTATTCTGTTATTTTTCTCCTCCTCTCTTTAAAGTGCATGACCTAGTTCTTTTGAGCAAAGAATCTTAATATTGTATTTCAGAGGGAAGTAAGTGCTAAGTGATCAGTTTTAAAGGAATTCAAGAAAATACTCTCCACATCTAAAATAGGGATGGGGTGTGATTCACCCAGGCCAAAGCAGGAATGGTAGAGAAAGAAATAAGCTTCAAGAATTTGTATTCTGTTACAAGTTTTAAAACTTTTAATCTTGCTTTTTGGAAAGCATTGAACTGTCACTTTCTTCTGAGTATGCTTCCCAATGCTTTCAACACTTGCACTTTTGTCATAAACTCATAGGAATTAAAGATCTTATGCATTACTTTACTATTACAGGCTCTCTTACGAAGAGCTGGGCACAGGGACTGCCTGGCCATAGTATCTGATCTGCATGCAACTCAAAGGTGATGATATATGACCAGCCACAAAGCCCTGCTGGAGTGCTGCTGTGTATAGATACCCATGCAGATCCCATGCAGGGCTCAGCTGCCCTCCATCTCATCCACACCCTGCTGGAGGGGTCCCAGGGGTTAATTGACACACTCCTCTGGCTATGAACCACCTTTCTGGGAGCTGCTGGTCCACTCCATTGTCCAAATAGCTGATGCTGGTCTGGCTGTGGAAAAAAATGGGTGTGAGGAGAGGAACAGTAAGGAAGGTTGGCTATTCCTTGATCAGTGCTTTCATTTCACTCTAATACATGAACACTTCGAAACAAAAGAAAAAAAAGAAAAGAGAAAAATATTTCAGCAATTTCCTCTTTCTCCTACAGTTCAACACAGGAAAGTGAAATAGAACCACCTAGTGATTAATTTAATAGCTGAAGATATAGGGATTTTTATTTTACACACTTATGTAGGTAACAACGAATGCTGACATTTTTCTTTAAGGTCTAAAATCTGCCCTCAAATTGTTAGGAGTATCTGGGTGAAAGTCTGTGTTGTGGGAGAGACATAGGAGACTGAACTACCACCCCTCTTAGCCTCGGGGAAAAAAAACCATAAAATATTTAAAGCCTATGAATATAATTTATTTGTGACTTGCCTACAACTATTGTGCTCACTGATTTCACTTAATGTGTGCTGGCAGAGTACGTCAGCCTGGCAGAAGTGCTGCTGCATTACAGTGCACTGACTCCATTAAAACACTGCACAGCAGCTAAACTGGGGCA
Source organism: Rhabdornis inornatus (assembly GCA_013397075.1). Classification (NCBI taxonomy): domain Eukaryota; kingdom Metazoa; phylum Chordata; class Aves; order Passeriformes; family Rhabdornithidae; genus Rhabdornis; species Rhabdornis inornatus. Next base: position 50,541 of record VWZS01005595.1, read on the forward strand.
GCCCAGCCCTCCTGAAATCCTCAGCTGGCCCCCATGACCCAGGAGAGAAGTCAGCCCCAGCAGAGGGAGAGTGCAGACAGGCTGCCCTCCACTGCACACCTGCAGGAGACTCCATTTGTTGAAAAGAAGCTCCAGCAATTCCTCCTGCAGGGGGGCTGGCTCTTACCCTCCTGGGGGTATTGTGCCCCTAGGAACAGCATCTCTAGCCCTGAGCAGAGCCCCGCTGGTTGCACTTCGGTTGTGCTCACATGACATAACTGCTTGGTTGCATTAGAATGATCAGACAAGTGAAAAAGCAAAACACAGCAGCCATTGAAAGAAGACTTGACAGGGTTCAAACACACCCACTACCTCTGCCACAATTCTCTTGATGAAGACAGAGAGCCATGACTGAAATCCACCTCATCAGCACCAAGTCAAATATTTGCCATCTTTCCAGGTAGATCCCACCTGGCGTCCAATCTGGCGCCAGCCAGACTTCTGGATATCAGCTGATGACACATCATAAACACCCAGAAGCAGCTATTATCTCATATGCAAACAGGTACTTATTAACATCTCCCAGTTGTGTCCCACACAGTGTAACATGTTCTGTATTCTTTCTGAAATAAGTACACACAGGCACTGAGAGCTTTTGTTATAATTATCATTACTGTTAATAGCTAGGAACCTTAGGGCACTTACCACCAGCCAATTGCATCCTACCCAGGAACCTCTGCTGGGAACACAAGGTGAGTGGCTCACCCCTCCTCTTCCTCTGGGACTACTCTTCTTTGTTATAGGTCCCAGTTTCTGATGAAAATTTGACAGGCAAAGATAATTAATTTCCCTTAAACAGCCCAGGACCTTTCTCTTGGACTCACAACATTCTTAAATACTCATAAAATTCATAAAAGCAGTATTGTTTTCTCACTTCTATTCTGTATCGAAACACAACCTAGCTTTTATATAGTCATTTCAGTCACAGCACTTTACATTTCAGGAATTACTAAACCTTTTTCGAGGTGGGAGGCTCAGTGCAGAAAAGCCAAGTGCCATGCCTAGGATAGCCAAGCACTGAAACCCAGGTCCACAGCCCACAGGAGCTTTCCTCTGCAGCACAGCAGAGCTGCAACAGGGTCCCACTCCTGAAGGGCTCCCTTAGGATCGTCCACAGAATAAATAAATACAATTTCCTACTAACACTCCAGGCATTTCCTGCTATTAAGCTGTTCTTTGGTTAGCGTAGCAATGTCAAGAGATCAGTTTTAAAAATTTTGGCACCTAGAGCCACAATTAGGCTCAAAAAGATGTTGCCCAGATTGTCAGAGGGAAATAACACAGCTTGCTTTCTCTTGGCTTGCCCAACTGCTTAGATAAAAGTTACATCCCTAGCAGATGTCACCCAAGTCAAAAAAGGTTGTTCATTACTATAAATTCACATTATTCCTAGCATATGGGATTAAGAGCTGTAATAAAGAGCTTTGAGTCTGACTGAGAGAAGCATATTTTTTCGTCTGATCTGAGCAACAGCTGACTTCTTTGGACCTCTCTCTTTTTCATCCAAGCACCTAATTGTCTTGGGAAAAATGACCTGTTATCAACTTAAACAGAACTGCTGTCCAGAACAGACCAATAAAACAGAATTTATATGAGGATCTGTGATTTTATTGGCTATTCGTTTAAGCTGTTTGTCCTATTTTAGAAGAGTACAATTTTTATTGGGTTTTTTCCCCCGTTGAAATGACTATTAACTCCATTGTCATAAATAAGGAGCTGCATTGTTTAATGTGGCCATTAAAAAGGAGGTTTATAGATCACATGACCGCAAGGGTTCACTTGGGTCTCATTAGTAGAAATGGATGTATAGCAGCAGTTCACAACATGCTCTCGTTTGACCTTTTTGCCCTATAATTTCGACCACTTTGAGATTGTTTTATGTAACTTCTCTAAAAACTGACCTTCATTGCCCTCTGCTGGCTGCACCATTTTCTCATTGCACAGCTCCTCGCACTGTGCAGAAGACAGGATGTGCCGTGGTTTAACCCCAGCCAGTAACCGGGTTCCACGCAGCCACTCACCCTCTCCCACTCGCTAGGATGGGCAGGAGAATTAAAAACAACAAGTGAAAACTAGGCGGTTGAGATAAGTCCCGTTTAATGATTGAAACAAAGATAATAAACACACATTAATAAAAACAACATTAAAAATAATAATGAAAATAATAGTGATAAAAATGATAATGATAATGATACTGGTAATGATGATAATGATTGATAATGATAATGATAATGATAATGATAATGATAATGATAATGATAATGATAATGATAGTGCAAGAGAGGGAGAGAAATAAAACCCAAGAAACACAAGTTCTGCACAAAACAATTGCTCACCACCCACTGGCCAATGCACAGCCTGTCCCTGACCATCAGCAATTGGCTCATCTCAGCCAACTTCTCCTAGTTTATATGCTGGGCATGACATTCCATGGCATGGATATCCCTTTGGCCAGTTCAAGCCAGCAGTCCTGGCTATGCTTCTTCCCAGCTGCTTGTACACTTGCTCGCTGGCAGAGCATGGGAAACTTCAAAGTCCTTGGCTGAGGGTAAGCACTGTTTAGCAACCACTATAACAATAGCATGTTATCAACATCTTTCTCACACCAAACCCAAAAACACAGCAATGTGCCATCTACTAAGAAGAAAATTAACTCAGTCCCAGCTGAAATCAGGACAGATATAGCTGGACAAGTTACAGGGCACCTGAAGAAGGCTATTAGTTGTAGGGGCTGTCTCAGGGACTGCCAGCAACAACGCTATGGTCTAGCTTTGCTGCCTACTGCAGCCACAGTACTGAGCTTAATGCACAGTTACCTATAGGTATATTATAGCAAGCACACTACCACTTAGGGCAGAGATATTTTCTCTGGAACAACCAGTAAATTTTCTTTTATAACAAAATGAGATTGTTTAAAAAATCATGTTACTTCAAACCTGTACAATAGAGCCTTCTCTGATAATCCGGCAAAAAGGCAATCGCTGTACCTCACCAATAAATCTGAAAAACCTTTCTTAATGCCTACATTTAAAACAACTTAATTTCAGAATCAGTGTAAAAATAGTCTGTTTCTGCAGTACCTTAATGTTGATGTTTCAAAAGAACTGGTCAGGAAACACTGCAGAATGCTAGCCAGCCCTAGGTTACTGAAAGGTATCTTGTCTCATGTCAACACCAAATGGTATTTGTTGGTAAGAAGGTGATTTGTGTGAAAGGTAGCTATGGGGAAATCCAGCCTCTTAGACATGCATTTTCATGAATCCAGGGAATTAGATAATTGGGCGTTTGGTTGACAGAGAGAGCTGAGGGGCCAGAGTTGTGATGAGCACTGAGGCAGAGCTCATCTCTAGAGAGCATTATGAGCACCAGAGCAGTAGGTACCTTTGCTTCCTTTGTGGTTGAGCAAGTACATCTTTGTTGTGCTTCCTCTCATGAGCAGCAAATTCACTAAACATTGAATAAATTGTTTCTTCATACAATCTCCATGTGCTTAGCAGGTGGTGATATCACATTCTCTAGGAAGCTGGCTTTGGAAGAGTGATGAAAATCACCATTCTCATAGAGATGATGCAGCTCATGACTCTCTGGCTCTTTTATTTTTCTCAGCCATATCCTTTTCCTTGAGGATAGTTCTAAGATTTTATCTTAGATGAAAGATAATAAATAATAAAAGATGGCATATCTGGTAGAGCACCATGTACACATTTTTTGGGAAGCAGGATGATTTTATATTGCAGAAACTGAACTTTACAGGTTCCTTGCATAGGAAGAAGATTTTAAATTAGGAGAATAGGACATTCTGGGTGCCTTGGATTTTCAGCAATTAAAAGAATATCACAGTGTAGTGGACACAGCCAACTGTGTAGCAGAGTTGTATTTTTTATATGAGAAAGAAAGGATTACATTAAATAATAACAATAATAAGGAAACAAAGAGGGGACAGAAAAGAAAGTTAGATGAGTCATGTATTGGAATGGAGAAGTGGGTATTTCTCTCATTCTTCCTGAGTTCCCCTTCAGAATTAACAGCGACAGTACCCTGTATTTTTTTTTGAAATTGTTTGAAGACAAACTGGACTGCACCATTTTCTTATGGCTCATCAGTGGATTTTACCAATGCTGTCTATAAATTTCGAGCTGGTTACTGGAAACTCTTGAGACTCTTCTGAGTCTGCCAGGTGAGATAAGATTTTCACACGAGATCTCCGAGCTACTTGTGCACAATGAAGTAAGAAAAGTCCCTCTGTGTAGCTGCCATAGGGTCTTTTAATGCCGGATACACCATTTCCTTTAAAGGAAAGAGAGAGGTGGAGATTGCTCTTCTATTAAATTCACTTTTCAGTAACAAGTTTATACAGCTCCCTGGTTCCTGTCCCTTATTTATCATCATTGAGACTCAGACCATTCTCAACCCATTAGTGGGTATTATGCCATAAGACAAAAGACAAGCTTTTGGTTGGAGCAATAGATGATACATAAATGACAGTTTGCAGAGGAGGTGCTCAGCCTGCAAGGACCTTCCAGGCTTCCCAAAGTCTTTTCTGAAGACCTTGTGAATAGATTCCTGGAGAATAATGAAAATCTCTGTTGGCTTCCCAGCATGTCTCCAGTCAATGAGCTACAAAATGAAGTCATGAGGCTAAACCTTCATTCATCTGATTCCCTGTGGTCTAATCTGGCTGTTAAATCTACACATCTTGAAGGAGTAAACAACTGTGCTCAGTCCTGTGAGCTGCATGTACCTAGAAATGTGAAATATTCTCTGCTGGAGTTTAACAGACTCTCATGTTTATCTGTCTGAGGATGAGTCAGAAGTGAATAGCACAGCGTGGGTAGAGGAAGCCTCCTCAAAATGAGGTAACACTGAAAGTGGCTACAGTCAAATTCTTCAGTATCAGTTTCCCACCTGTGACTCATCTGTCTGTCTTGCCCTAACCATTTTTTCTGCTTCACAGAGTCCCAAAAGGGAACACTTCCCATCACACACCTCCTGGGTTTGAAAATAAACAGGCAGCATGACCTAATGCTTCATACCCAGGACAACTTAACCTTAAGAAATTATATCCTTGAAATTATGTGCTCCTGGAGATTGTTATGAAAGGCATGTTAGAAACAGCTAAACAGCTCTCCTGTTATCTGACATTTTGTCTTTACATATTCAGGATTCTGAACACTGACTGGAGCTAAATGCCAAAATTGAAGTAAGATGCATTAGGGACTTTTTTTAAGAAAACTGAAACATCTTGAAGAGTTGAAAGTAAAGCATTTACACTCCCAGGAGATAAGACAGAGAGACCATAAATTCTTCCCTGTCATTAGAACAGAACATTAGAATATCTGTCCTGTTCAAGAAAACCCACAGAAATGGGAAATGTCATTTATGAATAATTATCGCTTATTCTTGGCTCTTACTCACATTACCAAGCCATCTGTAAAAATGGCCCCACCCCCATCAGAGCAAAGGCAAAAGAAAATTTATTTTTGACAAGATGACAAAATGTCAGGAGGGGTCCTCAGCAGGATCCCAGGAAACTGATTAAAAAGAAGACAGACTTCTTTTTAAAATGCTATGAAATCTGATTTTCTAGTGGTATCCCATGGCTTTTTCCTATTCCCCATTAGTCTGGAATGGAAACTGTTCAAAGGATCTTGCCGTGAATACGCTTCCTATAGAATAATGAAAATCGCTGCTTCCATCTTGAAAGCAACAGGAGCCTGCTATACATTAAATCAACAGACAACGAATGAAGTTTCCATGTGAGTTCTGGAAAAGGGAAATGTAAGCTCATACTCATCTCTTCATTGCCCCTTTAATGTCATACATACATTCATGAAAGAAATGTAGAAAAAAACTGAGTGGAGGATAACAAGTCTGAGGAAAAGTGTCTGAAAGTTCTGGCTTCTCTTTAACTAACACCAATTTAACAACACGTGATGCTTCATAAGAGACCCCATCCAAATCAGTGAAATCAGTGGGAAAGCTCCCAGCTGGCTTCAGCAGGTCTGAGTCAACAAAAGTGCAATTACAAATGCTTTTATTTCTTTATTCAGTGAAATCACTTTTAAAATAAAAATTGCTTTTTAATGAAAAATTGCTTTTTACAACATTGAAATTGTATTGGGACTCCTTGTTTTCAGTTATGTGCTTTGCTTTTTTGGTGGAGCAGGCCAGAAATAAATATATTTCATCTTACCCATCCCCCAAACTTTTTAATTTCACTTCTTTATATTTTACTGGAAAACAAAGACAAGAAATTACATGAAGTAGAGGTGGGTTCAGGAAAGTAATACAGTGATCAGATCAGAGAGCTGGCCCACCTGGAAAGCTGGATGCCCACCAGAAGTAGGGGACAAACGACCCCAGAGGAAGCAAGCTTAGCTAGTTCTCTTACTTTTCTCATTGTCCCAGCAAATAACTCCTCTCTCCATTGCTTTTTTTGATGTTGCACACGAGTTGATTACAGAAGTGCAGAAACCATACTACACGGAGTCTAAAAAAACTCAGACTTAAAATATATTGGCAGGATTGCTAGATCTTAAACAAATATTACATTTGAGCAGAAGGAGAAAGCATCAGTAGTTCCTTGGTCAGCTACACGTCTACAAGGACCACACATGGTCACCCACGACAGCCTGAAGAATTCCCCGTCATCATTCTTCCCTTGTCTGTGCATTCAATTTTGTGAAAAACATTGAAATACTGGAGGATTACCTTGCTGAGCTTCTCTGTCATTTTCTTCTTCAATGGAAGGCACCACACACACAAAACTGACCCATCTTCAACAAGTGAAACACACCTGCAGCAATGTTAAACTCCTGGTTTCCTGAATGTGTTCAGACACATACAGTGGTGACAATTATCTATGTGCATTTAGATATGCTCTTATTTAGAAGGAGAGGATTACTGATTGGATTGTGTTATTTGGTGTCCACACTGCAGACCATGGAGCACCCAATTCCACAGTCAGAGGATATTTTCTGAAGGACCAGCAGTCTGTGGACAGGCTGCACAAAAGTTGATTTATCTGAAGGACTGCAACCCACAGAAAGCACCAGTGCTGGAGCAATGACAAAATTGTAAGGAGTAAGAAGCAGCAGAAAGGGAAGCAGCAGAGAAGAACTCTTCCGGACTGTCCACAAATTCCCATCACCCATCCTCCCTGCACTGCTTGGGGTGAAGAGGAGGTATAGGAGGTAGAAATGAAGGAGTGAAGTAAGTCTGGGAAAAAATGGGCAAGTAGAGGGGGGGAAATATTGCTTTATTTTTTGTTTCTGCTTTTCATTATATAAATATATTCCCACTGGAAAGAAATTAATTTTTTCCAAGTAAGGTATGTTTTGCCTGGGATGTTAGCTGGATGTTAGCTGGAAGTGATATACCCATCTTTACTTCAGCTAACAAGTTTTCAAATTCTATGTTCTCCCCCTGTACTGTTGAGAAGAGGAAGTGAGTGAGCAGCAGTGAGTGGGAGGGTGTCTGGCTTCTGGCCATGGCCAACCCACCACAACTGAACGTTTTTCTGTTGGTGCTGGCTATCAGTTGCACTGCATGGCTGTGTCAAAGCTCGAGGTAAAACATGAGTTCCTTTACTCAAGATGTTTCATACACAAATCTCTTCTCAGTCTCTGCCAGCCACAAAATGTCAATAAGATGTAAGCTAAAGCACTAAGAAGCCATCTCAAAAAAGTCATCAATGTCATTAGTTTTCACTTATTTCCTTTCATCTCTTATGAAGTGTTGCATGTATTTCACACTATCTGGCCATGCTCTAAAGAGCACCCTTCAGCCTTGTGTTTAGCATTGCTAAAATCTGGAGTAATAACGTCTTTCTTTTTTTTTCCTCCCCTCCAAATGTGCTTTAATTAACAAAGTCTTCAAGCCTTGAGAAGAGATTTACTGCCTGTCAGCACATGAATTCATGTTATTTGGGTCTATAACACTTTCTCTGTTATTTCATAGCCATAATTTACTACATTCAAGCATCCAATTTTTTTGCTAACTACTGATGCATATTGGCCAAACACATTTGCTGAGATGACAGGGTCCATGAACAGAGCGGAGAGTTGAGAAGCTCTGGTGATCTGCAGCACCTGAAGACATTATACCCAGAGAAATCAGGACAGGCAGATCCTCAACATTTTTATCACACTCAAAATTTCTCTCTTCTGAGTTGCTTTTATAAATCCACTTAGCTGAGTAGTTTTCACTGCAAGAGCTAAAACAGGAGTTAAAGCCTCACACCTTGACCACAGTAAACCAAGTTAGACCTGGCTACCTGGCAATCACTTTGGAAGGTTAGAGGTGACGGTACTTAATGCCAGCTGCACTGCCCTCTTATGAAGTTATGACCGGCATAAATTAGTATGTTCCTGCTGCACAAGCCCATAGGATTACATGAACAAGGTGTACACAGAAGCTCAAATAACTCTCTGTCACAAAACAAAACTACCTCTACCCTGTGTTGTTACGCATAATAAACAAATTATACAGTGGCATCCTTCCTTTTAATAACAATTTGTCAGGACCCATTGCATCCTTCATCTGTTTCATCTCTCACTCCTTACATCTTTCTCCTCTTTTGCACTCCTGTAACAATCCTTTCTTTCATATGAGGAGAAATAGCTCTCCATCCAAACTGACATGGACTTACTGACTGGCACAAGGTCTTTGTCAGTCTTCAAGGTAAATCAAGTTTCTGCGCTTAAGACACAGATCTTGAGACTGAATGGGTCATACAAGTAACATCCCAGTACATACTGGAAACTTCTATACTTATTCAACGCTGTAGTGTTATGTTTCCTGAATACTGCCACATGTCTTAAAAAAGATGCAGGATGATTATACTTTCTGTGCATAGAGAAGTATGTGAAAAAATGTTTGTTTTCCATATGCAAGAATTCTATGAACTGTTTTTGTCTAAATGCCTTCAGAGTTCCATGACCACATGTGAAAATGTTTCCTGTCATCCCTTCATGTTTCCTATAAAAATCCAGTATGCTACCATAAATGTCAAGAATGAGGCCATATAGTTTCAATTACTTGTTTCAAGAAGACGCCTTTTCAATCACAACTTCATACTTAAAGGGCAGCTGCTTGGGTCGCATTACATGTCAGGAGGCAGACTTTGTGATTACTGAAATTTTCTGTATGTGTAAAGCCTCAGAAGGCAAGGAAAACCAGACTGCCTACATAAAAGAGCATTTCATTGTGAGAATTACTTCAGATACACAGGCTACCACTGAGAGGATGGAACTCTTGATAAGAATATCTCTGTACTGGACAGTTTATTTTCATTTTATATGTATCACTGTGGCTAGAGCTCCATGGATCTGCAGTTACACCATTCCAGCGTTCCCAGTAGAGGAAAGGGAGGATTAATAGATGTGATTCCTTCATGGCCAAAGGCAGCACCTTCTAAATTCTGTGCAGTCTCAAGGACAAGGAAGAATTTAGGATGAGGTTGTTTTTTGTGATTTAGCCAAGAATTTACAGAAAATGTAAGCAGCAAGCCTTGTAGATGGCCACGTATATGTACTTTTACTTTTTCAGTTTCTTCCCTTTCAATCTAAAAAGCTCATTCTTGGAGTCAGAAGGACCTGGAAGGCATGCATCACTTTAGAAACAGGAGACACCCGTGTGGTAGAGCTAGGAAATCTTGCTGAGGTACACCATCTCCTCCACCTGTGAAAGGATGTGGGAGAACTGACAGTACTCAATGGCATTAACAAATCAACACAAAATTTAATTCCTTTTATTAAGAATTAAAATAATCCTTCCTTCTCTCCTAATAAGAATTTTTCTAGAGCCATCAAAAATGTTGCTTCTTGCAACACAATACTGCCATAGTTCTGAAAAAGAAGTCCTGTCTAGATATTTTTAGACATACCTATACTTGATTCATCGCTAAAAAAAATTAGGACACATTGTGGTAAATGCAGATTGGTTGATACAGGCTGTGGTTTGTAGAAGTTCTCTTGCACATCCTGTTCTCTGAACCAAAGAAGAATGAAGCAAAGCTAGCTATAAAAAACTTCAAACAAGTTAACTTTCTGTAGTAGGAAGTGTACTTCTGTCTGGGGTGAGGCAAAACTGACTGCACACAGAACTTCCAGGCAGCACCCTTTTCCAGAGATTTCTGAAAAATACTTTGCCAGTTAATCTCCATCTCACTAATTCAAGTGTTAATTCTTTTCTCTTTGTTTTCTTATACTGTTCTCTACCTGCATTGTATGTTAGAAACTCATGTATTTATACAGTTTATATTTAGACAATTGCTTTTATCACAGCGATTGGTCACAAAAATACAAAGGAATAATTCAGGATGAAGTTTCCACATGATGAGGGACAAATTAAATTAATTAAACATTTCACATGGAAATCTACTATTACAGTTCATCTGTTAAAATAAACAGTAATAGTGAAAATATTACTGTTGTTTTTTTCAACTTTCCAGGAGTTTCCCTGAAACTGAACTACAACATCACATGCCATAAAAACTCCCATGGACTTTACATCTCTGTGTCAGAACTGTCCAGTGAAAGCTCTGGAGGTCATAACACTGACTGTGAAACAAAATTATAACTAGAAGTGATAGACACTATCACCATGACACACATATTATGAATGTATTACAGTGAATTTCCCAGGGTTGAGAACATACCAAAAATACTGAGACACCATAACATAGACATGGGTATTTCCAAAATAACCTACAAAAGTGATAGTTCAAAAGCAGCAGAAAATACAGTTCCTGAGACTTATCATGAGCATAACCAAAAATCATCACCACATAGTCACAGAAAGGAGAGCTCAGGCAGACATGGGCGAAATTATTTAGGCCAATATTACATGGCAGAAGATATACCTATAAAAATGATAAAAATATTGATTAGTTGGTAAAATGCAACATGAATATTGAAAGATTTAATCAATTCCTTGGAAAGCAAAATATCAAAGTCAGAAGGACAGAGATTCAAGAGGTATTTCCAGAGGTCAAGGATAAGAGGCATGTGAAGCAAATAACAAATATGATAAAACACCATGAAATAAATTAGGCAAGTGAATTAAATAAGAGATTACAAGAAATCTACATAGCTTTTTTGGTTTGCTGTTTTTTTATTCATAGAAGTTGGTCATAAGTAACCTACCTTAGATCTTTACTTTTAATGTAGAAAAGATGAAGCATTTTCAAGATGTTCATGCATTTTTAAGATGTTTATAGAGAAGATGCAGGAAAAAAAAATTAATTTTGAAAGTGACATTCTCAATCGTTTCTTCACTGACGCAAATTGTGTTAGAACAGTAAGTAGAGGAGGTAGATACCTTTCTTCAGTGATAATTATCACAGAAGAGGTTCACATGTCTGTGTTCATAGCTATAAAAATATTATTTTATGTAGTATTCCTTTCAGATTGAGAATAAAAGAAAATATTCTCCCTTCTAGTCCTGCCCAGAGACAAAGGAAATGCAGAGCCTAGTCTTCACCTGTCGTGTAATTGACTGCACCACCCGTGCTTCCCTCAACCTACCAGCTTCTCTGGTCTGGGTTATTCCTACAGTGCCATGTGGTGGTGAACAAGCCAGTACTACATGCACTTCACCAATCACCACCTCATGGCACAGGTGACCTCTCTGGTGCAGGATGAAACTCATACTGAAAGAAAGAGGACATGGGTAGAGACTGGGGAGCAGGAACCTGGTGCTGTGCTTTGGTGTTGTGGTATTGCAGGCATTTCAGAGTTGGGAGTGTTGTGCATAAAATAATGTGACAGCTGGGAAAGCAGAAAGAACACTTGGAACCTTTTTGCATTCCAGACTTCTCTTGTGTGCATTTTGGATAGGCCTGGAGAGACAGCTTGAATAAACTGAGTCAGGTTAACCTAAATCATCATTTTTAGAATTGCTTACTGCACTTGGGGAGGAAATATTATTATTCATGCCTCCACAACACATACATTACAGAATCACAGTATAATCTAGGTTGGAAAAGACCCTTGGGATCTTAGAATCCAACCTGTGACCTAACATCTCCTTACCAGATAAACCATGTCACTGAGTGCCTCATCAAGTCTTTTTTTAAACACCTCCAGGGACAGTGGCTCAACCACATCCCTGGGATGCCCATGCCAATGCTGAACCACTCTTTCTGTAAAGAATTTTTTTTATAATATCCAGTCTAAACTGGCACAGCTTTAGGCTGTATCCTCTTGTCCTGTTGCTGGTCGCTTGGGAGAAGAGAATGACCCCCCCCCCTACTCCAGCCTGCTTTCAGGCAGCTGTAGAGAGCAATAAGGTCACTCCTGAATCTCCTTTCCTCCAGGCTAAGCAGGTCTGGCTCCCTCAGCTGCTCTGCACAGGGCAGTTGTGTTATTTCAACACTGTATTTAGGTACTGTGAGTTTGTTTTCTGAATTATTTAGGAGTCTCTGTGACAATCAGTTTATCAGCAGAGTATTGGCGCCCTGGCAGAGAAGCAATCTGAAATTTGGCTGGGGTATTTGATATTTTTATTCTCTTCAAGACCTTCCACTATTTCTTCTGCTCTTTACCTCATGCAATAGCTTAGTCCAAATGCTCCCTGTTTGTTTTTCCTTTATGTAATTTCTCAGTGGTTTTTAAAATACTCATTATTTCCTGTGTGTAATGATTAAGAAATAGATCAAGTTACATTATTGTCCCTATTTCACAGATAAATAAATAAAATTCAGACACAATGCTTACCAAAGACATTATGTTCAGTATTTTCATAAAAAGCAAAACCTAGAACCAAACAGCAGTGAACTGGATGGAAATGCCATGGGAGACCAATATAGCTGCAAAACCAGGCCAACTCAGGGTAGTCTGAGATGACTAATTCTACATAAAAATCCTTTTTTTCTTTTTTTCTTTATAATACCTACTTTTATACATTTGCAATGGCATTTCTCTCAGTACAGTTAGTTTACTAGTTTCAATTATGCCTGCTGAGGTGTTTTTTTTCCAGGTTTTTCTGTTCTTTGTCATGTTAAAAATGCTTTTGAGATTCACCTCTGGGATACATTCTGATAGATATATATATACAGTGAGATATTTATTTATTTATTTATTTATTTATTCACAAACTCATTTTCCATACGTGAGATCTGAGAATATCACAGGTAATTTCAAGAGTTGCTTACAGATTATGCCATGGAAAAAACAGAAAAACAGTTTGGTTCTTCTCATACCTAAGAACTTTTCATACCTCTAGGACATGGTTGTGAAAAGAGAGTGTTTGTGGATGCAGTGTTGCCGACTTGAGCTTTAAATCTTTAATTGTGAACTGCTAAATCAAACTGAGAGATTGCCTCTAGGTCTCTGCCTGGTTTTAATTGCACAGTTTTATTCTGTGGTTGCCCTATTCTAACCATTTCCGCTTTTCCACTCTGAGAATTTCTGCTGGTTGAGTGGGGTGAGGAACTAGATATGCTTCGTTCTGAGTCTAATTTAATGTGGTTATATTTCTGGAGTTTCATGAAATTCAAAAACAAAAAAAAATGCAAACTGCTGAACCTGGGATGAGCTAATACCCTGCAGTGGAGTAGTCTGGAGGCTGAGCAGCTTTAATAGCAGCTCTGGTGAAAAAGACTGGGGTCCTGCTTGGCAATATGCTCTACATGAGCCAGCAGTGTGCCCTGGCAGGAAAAAAAGGCCAACAGCATCCCGGATTGAATTAATGAGAATCCTACTACTGGTTATTCCCCTTTGTATGGCATCTATTAGACAGCATATGTAAGCCTGTATGCAGTTTTGTCCCCTCAACTACACAAAAGATGAAAATAAACCTTGTCAAGGGTATGTAGAAAGATTCTTCCAGGAGTCAGGAGCTGGAGCAACTGACCCATAAGGAAAATTAAGAGGATTTGTGCTTGACTAGCCCGAGGAAGAGATGTGTTAGGAAGGACCTAACACAAATTGTTGAGGGGTTGGAAGAAGGAGGCAAGATTTTAATTGGGAGAAGAAAATGTAAACTGGAACAGGGAAGGTCCTATCTGGATTCAAGGACAAAAGAAAAAGAATCTCTGAAGATAATTAAGTATTTAATTAGGTTACTGAGAGGAGTAATGGAAATCCTTTCCTGGAAGGTTTTCAGAACCCAACTGGACAAAGTCCTGAACAATGTGGTCTGAATTCAGTGCTAAATCTGCTCTGAGCAGGAGATTGGACTAAAGACCTCCCAAGGCCATTTCCAAATTGGATGTTTCTGTATTTAAACACCACTAACAAATTTGGAGTAAGTTGGGAAACAGGAAACACATTTCTCTTTAAATAATTGAAGAAAACATTGATTTCTCCATTTTAAAAACCTGCTTTGGAAAAAGTCAAAATACCATGACCTGACAACCAAGAAAGAGAGTTTTATAAAGATGAGAGGAAGATAAACAGGCAAGAAATTGCTAGGTTTTAGAACATCATCCTGTTACCCAAATGCAATCTCAGAACTGTAGCTAATGTGGTCCCAGTAAAACATGTTTGGTATAGTACAGGCACTAACTGATTTTTGTGTTGCTGTCGTGACTGTTGCCTTTGCTTCCTATTTAATTTGGTGGATATTGTCAATCTAAGAGACCTCTCTTCAGTAGCAGCCCAGGGTCAGCTTTCTGTCCTTGAGGATAGGTTCAGCCTGGTAGTTGGTTGCTCCACAGGCTCCTCCATGCTGCTCTCTCTCTGTCATCCACAACAGAGACATGTGTGATAGATTTCCCTGCACAGATTTAGTACAGATGTCCACAGTGCACACTTCCATATCTAAGCTGGTCAACCTCCATCAAAGCGCCTCATTATCAGTGGAAATACAAAATCTTGAGACCTCTACAAACCTATTTTAGATTTCTTTATTAGATGGCACCTAATCACAGTGCATTTTCCAGAGGGAAAAATCCCCATGGCATTTGTATCATGCTCATATTGGAACAGGGGTTTTCACCCCACCTTGAATAAAAAAGCATGGTCAGTTGTGCTGTGGCATCCATATAGCACTCTCATGCTATTTATGGCTACTGGCGAGCTAAACTAGAATTAAATCTACATGCAAGAGAAAGTGAAAGTATTTGTAAGCCACTAGCATTCCCTCACACGGTCCAGGTCCCACTGATGATGGGCTCTGCCCGTTACCTCTGCAGTAACACTACGCTGCAGACCTTGCTCAGCCTTTGTTCTAGTTTGTGCTCTTATGACAAACAAGAGACATTCTTTCCAACAAGTTTCCAAAAGTTCATTATTTTCCTTTTCATCATGGAAATGCAACGTGGTAGAAGCGGAGCGAACCCCAGGGTTGTTGCAACCCACACTGCACCACACCACAAACCACACTTCCTTGCACATTGCACCAAAATCTTTCAGCCAAATACCAGTTACAATATTTTACATGTATATGCAACAACAACATAGTTTTCATTCTATCAAGGGAAAAGATGAAGTCACTGGAATCTCTAATATCATCCTTTGTGCAGCATCACCATCATAAATGACAAAGAACTGTCAGGTTACACCTGTCTAATGATGCAGCTCACTAATTCAAGCAGAAGGTTATCCTTTATTCCGAAAAAAAAAGCACATGTAGGAATGCACCACAGCTGGAAGTTATTATGCAGGCCTTGGAAATGATTGTCAGGAGAATATCAGTTAAACAAGTGTATGGTGATAGCTAGGGCATATAACAGATTCACTAAGGTTAGCTGCAGTATTGATAACACAGAATTTTGTGTTTCAGATATCTAGTTCCTTGGGCTTAAAATATGTTAAGTAGGTTTTGGGTTTGGAGCTTTTTTTGAGATCTAACATTATCTATTTTGATGTATGTGCTAAAGAAGAATGCAGATATAATGAGATCTTCCAAAGATATGACTGGAAAGATAACTAGAGAGACTAACATCAGCTGATGGGAGCCAATGTCCTAGGGTGTCTTTATCTGGTACCTCCCATCCAGATCCCATCTGGCTTCTCCAGATGGTGACTAAGACTAGACTTAATCCATATGTTTGCAGTCATCTCTGTTCCTTTCCACTGCCTAAAGTAGTGGCTTTAGGGAGACCAACTGCTTTAGGCTAGGCATAGCCTGAGTGGATAGTCCTGCAGGGGAAAATGCAAGATGTTCCAGATTGTATAAAATGGAAAAGGCACTCATATAGAAAATTCTTTTCACGGAGCCTAGTGGCAGATATTTCTGCTCAAAGTTTGAGCACCAGAAATTGGAAAAAAATCTGGAAGAAAAAAGATGTGGATGTCATAGGATACATCATCTTAAGATTAATCATTAGTAACCAGTATAAAAAAAATCTGTAAGAGAGGCAAACGTGACTCAAGGAGACGTAAGGCAACGTATTTTCAGAGAGACAGTAGTTTCACAGGCCCACATGTGAGACCATATCTGTAACATAATGGTACACCTCTCTTCAGGAATTCTGAACTCCTGCTAGAATAGATGCAGAAAAGGGCAACTAGATGTGGTAAATGAAGAAACTCAAAATCCTTTCTTTGCTCCATCCAAAAGAAAAAAGATCAAGCTGAGATATGATTTCTCTGCAGACATACTTGAGAGCAAGAGAGACAGAGAGTAGCAGCATTTGGGGCAATGCTGGCAAAAGAACACTTGATCAGAAGTTGCCAAGTGTAAGCTCAGGCCAGTTAAATCAGAGTTTCTCCAAAGGAGTGGGTTTCAAAGGCAGGCTTGAGAAAGAAGAATGGCACAATTCCTAAGTCATTTTAATGCATATATAAGCAGGATATTATGATGTGGCTGCCTCCAGGAGTGGAGGACAAGCACTTGATGACTCAGTCCAATGTTTCTGTCTGTCTCCTATTAAGCCTTGGCTTTATAAAAGCAACAGCAAGAAAATACTGTAGCTAGAAGCTAATCTGAATCTAAAATTTTTTCTGCATCAATTATGTGGGCTATAAATGTAACAACAAAATAGCAAAAGGTTATGCTTGGCCAGGCTAAAAATATATTCCACACTAAAAGCAAACTGTTACTCAGTGGAAGCCATACTGTGATAACTACAAGTTTTTAATGGCCATGGAGATAAAGAAAAGCAAGACCTTGGATACCTGTCAGCACTTCAAGATACTCCCACATGTTTTTACATGTTTGCCATCTCCACCTTTGCCACTCAAAGTGAAACTGTTTTCAGTTAGGTGATGCTAACTTCACCCTGCTTTTCAGACGTGAATTGTAGAAAGAGGAGGCCATAGCAAGCCATAAAGTTTTCATTTGCTTTGGGTTTTATAAATATTGTTATTCAAGTTTTCTGAATATACTAAGTATATAAATAAATATACTGCATATAAAAAAATATCTGTCTGGACTGCAGTGGATGAGCTGAGCATTAGGGCAACAGCTGAGCACCACCAAAGAGGTGCAGGCACCTCAGGCTGCAGCTCTATGAGCTGCTTAAGTGAGGAGTTCTGCATTGCAATGGCCAAAGCTGAAGCCTTTCTTTTGCAAGAGCAGTATGATCTGCTTAGCCAGTGAGGAATGATCTCGTAGAGCCCCTTTTTAGCAACTGGATGCTGGAGATAAACATTTCTGCACCATGACAGGTCCACATGAGAGGAGAGGCTTGTCTGGCTTCTTCAGGAGAAGTCTGCCTGGATGCTTGCCAGAGACCTCAATCCACATTCTCTGATCCCGCAGAGACACTCAAGAACATGCCTAACTTCAAGCACATGAGTGGCCCTATGGACATCAATGGGGTTGCTAATGTGCCTAAAGTTAAATATGTATCGAGTGCTGTGCTGGAATGGGACCAAGGACTCAGAAACTTGCAGGATCAAGGTTTGGCCAAAGAACAGAGACCATAAAGGGAGAAAAAAATCTGAGAGACACTGAGTTGCTATCATGCCCCCTTGTGTCAGTCCTTCAAGGAAGCAAGCCCTGGAATAAACCCTCAATACAGTAAAAGGAATACCTGTGCAGAAAGCCAAAACACTGGAAAATCCTGTAAACACTCATTTTGCAGCACACAATGTCTTTTGCTTTTTAGATGGCATTGCATTTTAAAGCAGATATAGTGATGTCACTGCAGGAAAACATTGCAGAAACATTGCAGCAACAGGATTTCTTTCAACAGAGGCCTGGTTGACTCACTCTCACAGCTGCAGCAAAGTAGTCCAATGTGTTTCTGGAGAGCATTCTTGCTTGTGAAGTCTTTATTGGGACACTCCGACTGCAGGGAAATGCAGCCGCTTTTCATTTCTTGTGGCAGTCAGAAAGTTTAATTGAATATTTCTAAGCTCTCAATCTCTTCCAAAACACATGCTGAATTTCCTGGCTCTCTTCCTTAAAATCTGGTCTGGGCTTCTACCCCTGTCACCTCTCAAATTACTTTATAGCACATATATTTAAAAAAACAAAACAAAACATTCTGACTTTTTCAGAATTTATTTTAAGTTGTTTTTTCAAACCTTGTTAATTTTTATGTGCATCCATTTTTATGTTTAAATGATCTGTATTCTGAACTTATCACTGGAATACAGAAAAGTTGAAACAGAAAGAGTTGTCCTTTTGCTATTAGTAATGCAACACTGCCAACTAGAGGCACTGGTAATGATCAAATTTTTGTCGTGTGGAGCATATGGATAAACTTAAATGGATTGCATACCTATGAATACTAAAAGATCATATTTCCACTAGAGAAGTCCCGCCCAAGTCCTTCAACTACAGTCATACTGACGTATCATTTCCTTGAATAGGTAATTTATTGAATCCATGCATCACATCACATCATCCAGAAACTTAGATAAAATCAAGTCAGATAGCAAATTACTTTAGGTTCCTCAAAGAGTTATGGAGCCATTTTTGCAGCTTTTCGAAATACACCTCCACAAGACATTGCAAGAATTAAAAAAAAAATTAAATTGTAATTTTCACAGCAAAATAAGTTCTAGATATTTTCTCAACTCACAATTTTCATAAGGCTTTAACTTATCATTTCTAAAGAAATCATAGTCTACTCAGATGGTTTAAAACACAGTTTTTGTGTAGGTTTTCAGTTCTGTAAGGTGGCATAAACTTTGAGGTGTCTGTTCACAGCTGAAGGAGCTATACTGAAAATAAAGACATCCTTGACCAGAAGGCTCAGCTACCGCCTGTCCCATGTGGTTCCCTGATGTGTCTGTGGTGGTTAATTCCCTGTGTGAGAGGGGCCAGTGCAGAGCTGTCGGTGTTTGTGCTCCAACACAGAGCCTGGGCCCTGCAGAGCTGCCCCTCCTGCTCCCTGCCATGCCCAGGATGGTCGGGCACAGCAGCCCACAGCTGCCCGGAACACGGCAAGAGGGAGCTGGAACAGAGTAGGGCAGGGACCTTCTGCAGGTCCTCGTGCCAGCCCAGGTCCAGGGAAGCCTTGGGGAAAGGCCCACGGGCATGGAGTGTGCTGTACCCCTCTTCTGGGCTGTGTGTGTGCCCTGGGGTGCACCAGCAGCTTGGGAGCCAGAGTGGCTTCCCAGGTTTCACCTGGCATGGCTAACCACACTGGAAGAGAAAGATCTGCTGGTAGAAGGGCAAGTCCTGGCTGCCAGGGCTCTCACAGCATTAAATAAACAGTCCAGAACTGTTTGTACTTTTGGACTGAAGGAAGGAGCCAATAACATCTAGCGCCGCTTTCCTTTTATTTACCAAAACACATTTATTCCGTAAATCTCAGCAAAATTCACGAAAAATAATAAATAACGTTTTTTCCTTGCAGTCTTCAAAGCTTTGTACCTATAAAAAGTTCTGGGAAATCCGAGAAGCCTAGAGGACAGGAAAATAATCTTGTTGAGAAGTGGGAGCCAATAGACAGTAGTGACTCACGGAGGCACAGACCTGCAGAGCAGCTGAGAGCGAGGTGTCAATGAACCCTGGAACCAAGTTTTTCAGGGTCTGTACCACAGGGCAATTTAAGGATGGAGGGGCCAGTTTCCAAAACAATGCAGAGAAAATCTTGGAGGGATTGGAGGTGACAGTACTGGAATAAGTTGCAGGCTTAGAAGTGAAAACATGGGCACTGGCCTGGGAAGCAGAGAACACTGTTTGCAGCCAGTACAAACCACTGTAAAAACTAATCCAATAAATGCTTTTCCAGTTATATCATTATGCTTGTGTTCTATAAGAATATCTTTACAGGAATACAAAGCTAAAAAGGTGCAATGGTCAAGCAAAAGCAAACAACTGGTGTGCAGATAACACTGGAGTAGTTTGTTCACTTGAGCAGTACCTAGAGCTCTGCTTTTAGGGAGGGGGGTGGGAGGAAAGTACATCTGCTGTGAATCAGCTTGTAACACCAGAAGAACTATTTCCACAATTATGACTATTTTGAAAGACACACACACAGAAACAAACCACCACATCATATCTAGATCTCTTTAAATTACTTTACTGAAATTATCCAGAAATTGATTTTTGGCTGTCAGTCAAGACCTAAGCCAAATGGATATTTGCAGAGTTTTTCCACTTATTCCTTTTACTGTTTGGCAGTGAAAGCTAATGCTCAGCACTCTAAGCCCCAAGAGCAGTTCTTTACTCTGGTACCATGTGCTGCTTGAATGTGCACTGAGGTCCAGACTAAGCCCACACCAAATACCTGTGTTAGGAGCCAGAAGTACCTCCCACCCATGAAAATATGTGTTCTGCAAAGTTTTCTCATATTGTTTAGTGTAAAATTTGTTTGGGCATTGGTACATCTCCCCACCCCAGGCCACACTATGACCTCTCTTTGTGATCTCCTAATTAATTTTGTATTGATTTGCAGAGGCACACTGACCATGTGTAAAAGTCTTTGGCAGAATTGCCAATAGAGATTGCAGGAATGATGTTGAACTGAAACTGTCACAAGAGCTGTGATCTCATCCCTTGCTCACACAGGAGCTGAGGCAGAGTTGGACAGAGTAAGAAATTCATCAGCAACCTCATTTGTGCAGCATTCTGTAAAGTAAAATTTAAAAGCCAGTTTCACTTTTCATAAATAGGCTGCACATAAGAATACTACCCAGATCTGCTGCTGCATGACTCACACAAAAGCAGCAGCTTGAGATTCGAAGTGCCAGTTACTCTGCAACATCCTTCTCTCTCTAGAAGTCTCTTTTTCACATATTTTATTGCTGCCTTATTCTGCCCTATTTTTAGATAGTTACTACATTTCCTAATTTTGACTAAGATATAACTGTGTATACACAGTTAACTCATAGGTTTATCTCCAAAACTAATCTTTAGAGTGGAGGAGGAAAATGGAAAGACTTTCCACCCCCTTTACCCTGGAGCCTAAGTTGGCCGAGTTCAATGAGTGGGAGCACACTAGTTCAGTGAGCGAGTGCAGAAGTGTGTACTCTACTCTGCAGAGATTGGATATTTGGCTGGTAACTGCTGCTGCACAGGTCATGGTTTGACTGCCAGGCAGCACAGATTGTGCCTCAGATGGAGCTCAGGCTTCACACGCCGTTCATGTGTGGATGCTGAACACATGCAGAAGAAATCAAGGACAGGCAGCTGGTAAGATCCACTCAGCAAGCAGTGACTGAATAGGAATCCTGAAGGCAACCAGCTTGGTTTTATACATTATTACAATTATTTTCTTTCAGCATTAAACTGTAACACCGTCTTTTTGACCAGGGCTGCCAATCTCTCTGGCAAAATTGACAAAGGATGAAATTCTGAGCTTCAAATATAGAGGCAAATTGCTGAATGTGATCCTGCTAGAGGAAACTCACAGGTAGCTCAGTACTAATTTCAGTCTTTTTGATTGAATGTCTATCCCTTTACACCTTACAATAATAAACCTGTGCCATGAAACCCACAATATCTCAGAGCTTAAGAACACAATATTTCCAAATTACTTCCATAATTTTGGGAAAAAAAATCAATATTTCTAAGAAGTCTATCCATACAGTCCATAAAAACAAATGCGTGGGAGAAGAAGCAAAAGAGGATTGCTTCTGATTCCCCTGCAAAAGCTATTCAAGGAAGAGGGAAAAGATGATCCAGTTCATTCCTTCTTTGTGCAAAGGTGATGAATAAAGGACTTTGCTTGTATTCATCAAGTTCGGTAAAATTATATCAAGCATCACGTCCAAAAAACCAGATATTTTTAATTTACAACTCCCAGGAGCAATAATCAGGTAGTTTAAACCATAGTTCTTAAATAAATAATTTTATTTCCCTCTCAAAAAAAAAAAAAAAGAAAAAAGTTTGTTTTATTTGTTAATTACACTTCTCTACACAAAGTAACCCTTGTGTCTTCCTATTAGGTTCATTCCTATCTTCAAGCACCAGTGAACTCTGCCATTCTCTGGGAACAAAAGCACCTCCAGTTCCAGCTTTCATTGGTGGTTTCTTTTTTCACTGGACACAAGCCAGATTCAAACTGTTTGAGGGGGGAAGTAGCAGACACACACAAGCCACTATTTATTTCCAATCCTCATACAAGACACCTGATACAAGCCAAGATGAAGAGAAATGCAAGGATTCAGTGTATAAGCATGGGAACTTGCAAGAGAGAAAGTTGGGAGGCATGGCAGAAAAGGAAGGGGGAGGGAGGAAACACATTATTTTGGTTTCAGCTCAAAGGTTCCTCTCATTTTTTCCCAGGTGAATGTGCTGGTGTTGCTACACAGAGGCCTGGGCAGCTCAGGTGTTCTGTGCTTAAATCACTGATTTTTAACTAACAAATCCCAGGAAAAGGACCTTCAATCAGGAGAGCTGGTTGCTGCTGGTGGGCAAGTATTTGTCATTCTTAACTCTCGTTTAGTAAAGCAATGAGGTTTGGTTCACAAATGCCTTACAAGCCTAGTTATACAAAAAGACAAATGATAGATGGATAGAGATTAGCTAGAAAATGTTTATTCTGGCAGGGAACTGAAGGCAATCTATGTGGTGTTGGCTGTCATTTTTTTCTCTGAATCAATTAAATAACATTGGATCATGTAGCATCAAAAATATGGAATATTAAATTTAAAGTTCCTCCAGCTGCAGTTTTGAAGCCCTCTTGATTTTCAACAGGATAATAATAAATTATTAAGCTTTAGATTATTATACCTGTGATTTAAAAATTAATTTGATTTTTTATTAATAAATCATGAAAGACTACTTCTTACTACAAAATGACAATTCTTTTTTTTCCTAGTTTTTTGCATATTTTAATGTACAACTTTTTCTCCAGCCACCTGAATAGAATTAATTTCTCCATTTGAGATTGCCAGTTATTAGAAATGAACTTTTAATTTGTTCACAAGAAATTTAACCACTAACAATGACTCCGTGATGTGAAGAGATGTATTAGAACAGTACTTTTCATGTCTCTCGGTCCTAAAAAGTATGAAGCATTTTCATTTGCCAGTGCTCAGGGTTGTAATTCCATCCTAATATCAGTTTTAAATGCAAGTTAGAGGTTTTCTTTATCACTACAGGCACATATGTCTTGGGGGATTTTTTTTATTTTTTCTGGCAGGGCAGGGTGGAGGGTCGTGGTTACTATTATTCATTTGGTTTAGGGTTTTTTTATTTAAGTAGAAGTAATTTCTCGGTGGGGCATCCTGGTAGCTCCCAAAGCTCAAAAATGGACTCTCCAGCAAGATGACTGAGTGGTATCCTGGCCTACATGCATTACATTGTTTTAACTCTGTTGAAACCATCTGATATCCACCTGAATATCAGACCTTTCATACCTAAAAGTGATTGTACTGGCAGAAAGTAGACTTATCAATTTTAAAATATTTGGCTTTGTAATGCTTTTTCTCAGCTCTTGCTTTTGTTCTCTGACTTTTATCAAGGTCAGAAGTTACTGAATTTCTTATAATGATCTTGGTCAGGAAGAGAATACTGAACCAGCCAGAAACACAGATGAATTGTTTTATTCAGAAGGACTTGAGCTGAAATTCAGTGTAAAAGATGCAATGAAGAATGGGGAAATTTTTAAGTGGAGACTTAAAAAATTACCACAATTTCAACATTTTGGATGGATTTGACAATTTAAAGAGTATTATATTTTGGGCAAATACTTGCCAATCTTCCTACTTAATTAAGAAGGACATTATGAGACATCTTTTGACAAAAAAGCTCCAGCGTAAAATGAAAAAAAATCCCATGCTGTTACTTTTCACAGAAATTCAAAAACCTAGAGCAGTATTTTGAAATTGTTGTGACCCAGTATTACAGCATCGTACTAGTTAATGAGAATCACATGAGAGCAGTACCCTGCAGCCTAATTTTGACTGCTGCAAGTAGCATTACATAGTAAAATCAAGCACCTCCAGTTGGCATTTTCGTCACAAATGCAAGCACTTCTAGAAATTACCAAAAGTATCTCTGAAGTACAGATTGTTAGGAAGCCACTAATATATTGATTTACACTGCACCAGGTGACAAATCCATGTGACTAAAGCTGTTTCTTTGTTTTCCAGTTTCCTTGCATTGGGAGAGAAATAATGCTCCATTCTACATTGGCCTTGTCCCTCCTGCTAATTGCAGTCACTTCCAACCTTGCAATGGCAATTAAAAAGGAGAAACGAGCACCTCAGACACTGTCAAGAGGTATTGCATGTATGAATGTAGTTACCTCTTACCTCACCATATAGACCAGCAAATATTTTTATTTGGAATGTATATTTACAGAACGTGTATCTACATATATGTGCACACACATATAAATTTATAAAATATACATAGAATGCACATACATACTTACTGAGGTGTGTTTTCTTTAGTTTTAAGTGATGCTCTAATTAATATATGTTCTTATTTCACATTTGACTACTAAAGTTTATTCTTAAGGATATGACTGAGGGCCTCATATAGCCTGCATAATTTATATAACTCATAGTGGTCTAACAGAAGCAAATAACCTAAAATGAGTCTCTCAAATCAAGATGTACATGATGTGTCAGTGAAGAAACATTCTTTCACAGACCATTTGAAATTGTAACCTACCATTATTATTGTAACCTACCATAACATCAGTTGCTATGGAACAAATTTTCTACGGACTCGTTTTTGTACACAGAACAGTTTGAACCACTTTTTCCTGCGTGACTTTTTTTCTGCATGACTTTTTTTTTTTGCTTTTCATCAGATATCCACTGCAAAACATGATTGTGTGTAATTCAGTTCCCTGTGATGCATAATTTTCAACCTGGATGTTAAATAAAGACCCTGTTTTAATTTATTTATATGTGATCAATCCTTAGATATACAACCAGAAAAATAGCTTAGCAAGCTCTTCTTCCCTTCCCCATCTTTCTTATCCTTTTGTGACTATTCAACAACAAAAAAAAATCTCCATCTGCCTTTCTGACCTCTTCTGCAGGCTGTGCACAGCCTGCAGATCCCACAGCTCACCTCTGAGTTTTCCCTATCCTGGCAAAGTTGCACATCTTTCAGAGGTTCCATCTGAGCCTAATTGCTCAGAGACCACTTGACAAAAATATGCACCACCTGGACTAGCCTAAGAGAAATTTCAAAACACTTTTTGTAAGCAGTATCCCTGGGGAAAGGTTATCATCAGTCTGGGATATATTGCCTATTTTGCCTAGATCAGGATTTATTTTTTCCCAGTAAACCTAAATGGACAAAAAAGATAACAGAATATTTTACATTATGTCCATTCTGGGGAAAAAAAAAAACAGAAAAGAAACCAAGTAAACTACAAAGCAGTCACAGAAAACAGATGTAACTTTCCTAATTCTGGATTCAGGCCAATTCAGATCCCTTGAGCACTTTACCTGTAATTTTCACAGACCAAAAGAAAATGTTTAAGTGTGCTGCAAAACTCCCCTGGCTGACTCCCGTGTGCAGTTACCTGCATCAGGAGCTGGCAGCAGCCAGGGCTGGGAAGGCACTGCTTATCATTCCAGAATCCCACCATCAGCCAGACAGATTTGTGTACTGAAAGAAGACATGATCTAGAAGCACCACAAGCAATTGTCCTGTGAGAAATCCAACAGCAAGTCTGGGCTGGTCCAAGCACTGTCCAGACAGCACAGAAGAAGCAAAACTTTAACCTGGTCCAGGTCCAGAAATTGTTCTAGAATTCCCATGACAGTTGCCATGAATGGAGCCACATTGCCTGGGATGCAGAAAGGACTTGGGTGGTGATTTAGGAAGATAACTATCATTTAGAAAGATAACTATCTGAGCATTTAGAAAGATAACTATCAAGTCTATCAAAGGACATGAACTGGATACACAACCAGCTGAGATTTTTTGGGGGGTTGGGTTGTTCGGTTGAGGATTTTTAACCTTTTAGTGTATCTATCAGGAGATGTGAAATGAGCATATCCACAATGTTAGAGAACCTTCTACTGAAAACCCCAAATATTATTTGCATACAAAAGTTGATACACATAAACAAAAAAGAAAAAAGAGAAAAAAAGGAATTTGTTGTGAGTTACTTGCCTGGTCAGCAGCTAGTTCTTTTGTTTTATTTCTAGGGTGGGGAGATGAAATTACATGGGTACAAACTTATGAAGAAGGGCTTTATCAAGCGAAGAAAAGGTAAGAGTTTAAAAAGTAGCATGAGGACAAAGTTGTTACTCCATCTTCCCAGAATATACAACAATGAGACAGAACAAAGAAACACCATGAGAGCTGATCTGCAGACCACCCAGTTACATAAAAGCAGACTCTGTCTATAAACAAAAGGACTTGTAGGACTCTTATGACTCTGAAGTAACATCATGGGCCAATAATGTAATGCTCTCATTTCTTTGCCACAAAAGAGGTCCTGTCATTTAAATTATCAATTGTAAACAGACACCATAATTTTTTGAACTATATCTATTGTGTTTTAGTATCATGTACTTCTGATTACTTCCTTCAAATCTGTTACATTTACTCTTGCATGGTGATCTACTGCCTTTGATGTTTCCCCCAACACTTTATTAGTTGGAATATGTTCATGATATATTTTCTCACTGTCTTGATAGAAATGGAAGTTCCAAGCTCAGCTGCAAACATATTTGAGAATTCATAACAACAAGTATTTAAATATCCTTTACAGTTCATTGTACATCACAATAGTGTAGCATGAGCTACTGCTAAATTGAAGGCAAATAATTTGTAAAACAAAAGACAATTAATTTCATGTACCCTGTGTGAAAATGGTTAGACATTAACAGCTCCTGACATTGAAAGCAGACCAAGAATTAGTAACTGACCTTGAAAGCCATAAATATAGTTTAAAAATATGGGAGAAAATGCACAGAATTTGTTTATGTTTTGACATCTAAAATATAAAATTTTAACATCTTATCAAACTATTTACAGAAGATAAGTAATATACTATATACCTGTTCAAGAAAGGTTAAAAC
Organism: Rhabdornis inornatus; assembly: GCA_013397075.1. NCBI lineage: Eukaryota > Metazoa > Chordata > Aves > Passeriformes > Rhabdornithidae > Rhabdornis > Rhabdornis inornatus. Next base: position 77,873 of record VWZS01005595.1, read on the forward strand.
ACAAGAAAATTTTCATGGAAAGTATCTGATGGTAAACCCAATCTTATAAAACCTATTTTATTCCAGTTCATATATATTATTTCTATTTTCTTAATCCTGGAGAAATTCATACCTAAGCAACATTAAATACCTATTTTTTCTGATTGTTTACTACCTGGTAATGAAATTATGGTGGATCTGTTGTTTCTTTCTTCTAGAATCTCTTACTATAGACAGCCTATTTAGATGTAGAAACTCTGTTTCTCTATTTCTTTCTTTTATGAAGTGTTTATGTACTTTTCCATTCCTCAGAAATTTCTGTAATATTTTAGAGAATGTCTATATGGTTTTACTGTGGGTTAACATAAGATTAAATGCAATTTGCCTTTTTCAGTCTGCTAGCAAAATCACCCATCTGAATATATGTCAAAGACCTAACTTTATCTTTCATTATTATTAATAAAGTAACAAGCCACTGATGGTAATTCATCATTTGGAAGACTGTCAATACTGCCAAGGTAATTTTGATTTTTTTGTGTGTTAAAATGTTGTGAATATTTTTATAAGAAACTGAACCTATCTATATATTTACATTGCACTTACTGAAAATTATTCAGAGAAACAGGTAAATGAAAATGTATCTGAAAAGTGGAAAATTTATTGCCATTATTTACAAAAATGCCACTGTGAAACCATGCAATAAAGAACATGAAAACTTCTCACTGCTGCTGTACTGCTATCCCAAATGCAGCACTCAGTTTAAATTAAGAGGCAAAGATTGGTTACTGCCTCATTGAACAGATTTAATATTGTTTAGCTCTCCTGAAATGGTAACTAAAGAAGGAGGCAAGGACAGGGCTGCTGAAATTGATCTAACAAGAATTTTCTGAGAATAATGCACTTTTGTCAAGCCAAGACATGGTATTCATTGAGACAACAGGCTTCATAATTAACAGAAGAGAGCTTCCATTTTCATAGCCAGAGGTTGTACTGCCATAGGCCAAAAAGCCCCCAAAAGCAGTGATAGAGCCCTTAAGTGTCTCCTCAGGAATGTAAATCAGCAGAGACAGGAACAATGTGTCCCAGTCTCTGGCCAATGTGGTGCCCAAGCACAGATGGAAAAGCAGCGTTTGAGATGGATTTCAAAGTGATCCTGTCTTTTCTAGCACTGAAGAAAGCCTTTGCAGAAAACGAAGAAATACAGGAAATGGCCCAAAATAACTTCATTATGCTCAACCTCATGGTATGAAGGGTTTGGGGCAATTTGACTGGTATTGTTTCATGGTCTGTGTTTTCTCTTTCTTTGTCTTGTTTTTCCATGGCATTTTAGATAATATATCTGGCATTTTAGTTATTTAAATAGAGACATTTTTGCATGTACTACGCCAGTAGTACCTACTTGGTTTTGTCTTCTGGTACAGGGTTATTCACAGGTGGTACTATTTCAGCAAAATTTACAGAAACATTTTAACAACTAGCCTTAATTTTTATACCAGCATGAAACCACAGATAAAAACCTGTCACCTGATGGACAATATGTGCCTCGGATCATGTTTGTAGGTATGTAAAATATTTATGCATCATCAAAGTTGTTATATCTGCATTACGTCACTGCCGTCCTGTGGGGACACCAAAATTATTCATTTTGACAAAAGAAAATCTCTCTGCCTCTCTTGTGTACTTTGGCTCTTGTAAACTTCCTCAGATTATAGATATATCCTGGAGGGTACTAATTTGGGCTTGAGAGCAAGATGTTTAAAAACCTCTTAATATCTGGGCTTTTGCTCTCTGTGCATCTTGCTAGTGCTGTTACAAGACAAAGTTTACTGAAAAAGTCAAATATCTGACTGAATGTAGATGGCTATAAAGTGGACATTACCACAAAATAAATCAATAGTCAGTGACATCTAAAGATTTATCCCATTGTAAAGCTGACTTCTGGAATGGACCAAATTAATTTTGCCCCAGAGTGCCTGTTCCTTTTCACTCTCTGTACAAGAGCCTGGAGTGACTACCTCTGGGATGACATTCAAAGTTCAGCCCACATTCAGACAGAGAGCAGTGTAGTTACAGCAATCAGTAAATTAATAAAAAACTTGGAAGGGTAACTGAGAGAAGAGAGGTTCACAACAACTTGAGCCCACTCCGGGAACATTGGGAATCAGAAGATTTTCATTCTGAAGGCTCTAGGTAAGTCATGCTGTCTATTGCCATAGATAGGCATGGCCCCCACTATGTGTGTATCCAGTCAGATTAATATCTTCTGATGTAAACTCAGAACCTGTAAAACAGGATATTTTTCTTTAAATATGAATGAAATGCATGTGTAACCTAGCACTTAAAAATAGCTCTGTAATATAAAAATGAGCATTAGCTTTTGTTCAGGAATTCTCCAAGTAAAGAGCAGTTGCTTGGAACGGAGCGTAACGGCCTCGTGATTGCTGCATTGATGAAATCAGAAACAGGACTGCCAAAGTAATGCCACACCATCACCCCCAGTTCTTGTGGGAATGGAAAGCAGTATGTAAAAGTATTTACCCCAAATACTTTTTCAGACCCATCTCTCACAGTAAGAGCTGATATCACAGGAAGATACTCCAACCGGCTTTACACTTATGAACCACAGGACATGACGTTCCGTAAGTGCCCCTTTGCTGTGTTACTCTGCATTTCACATTGTAAGCAGCCAGACACCCCCATCCTGCTCACTTGTGTGCTTGAGACTCCATTAGGATCTCAGAGTAAAGAATAAATACCGTGTGAGAGCATTTGCAATAAATTATAATGGTCTAACCTGCTCTAGCAAAACAATCACACACATTGTCCCGTTGAATTTAATGGGACTACTCAAGCAAGAAAAATTGAAAGATCATGGGTGAGAACCTTCAGGATCAAGATCTGCGCAGTTTTATGGAGAATGGTGAAAGTCACTACACTCAAAAGTATCTGATTGTACAATGTAAATAGCCAGTGGTGAGAGGGAATCAGTAAAGAAATGCAGGTGGTTGTGTCTGTACCCCCACAGCCCTATTTCAGAAAGGAATGTGATTTTTCAGGTTGAGCCAGTTCTTAGTGTATGCCATCTATTTGACACCAATGCAGTATCTCACCACAAATACACACATCACATCTGATTACCAGGCTTGCTGTTGAGAAATGAGGGAGTTGAAAGGATTCTTGTCAAATCCTTTAAGTTAACATTTTGATTAATGAAATTTTTTACTTTCTGTTTTAGTAAGAATGACATAATTTTCAAAATCGAAATCTCTACAATAAAATGTGTGACCATAAATCAATTTCAGTGTGAATAATTTACTAAATCAAACTAGGTGGCTTTTTTTTGTAATTGTACAAATGTACTTCTAATACATTTTCACAGTTCCTATTTATTTTTCTTTCAGTAATAGAGAACATGAAGAAAGCACTACGCCTCATTCAGACAGAACTGTAACCAGCAAGAGTGAAATGGCCATAACCTCTACAAGGTGAAGCTGCACCTCTCTGTCTCTACTTGCAAATTGAACTTTCATCAAGCAGATTTGGTATATCAGATTTCATAAGAAATGTGTATGTATAACTTGGAGAACAAACATAGAAAGACTAAAGCACCCGTTTGGAAAACAGGAGGAGAAATACATTAAACACTTTGAAATTAATTACCTAAACAACTTAAAATGATGGTTTTAAGTACAGCAAATTCAAGCTGTATTTTAGCAATCTAACTATGACTCTGTTAGATCAGCTATGACTTCTAAAGAGGAGTTATAAACAATCTTTTTTATGTCTATTTGCAATTAATTAATACCTGCATCTTGCCTCCCCATTTTAACTTTTATTGCAAGAAGCTTAGTAATTGTTAGTGTATCCCTGCTTTATACAGTCATTTCTCATTAAAGGAAAGGAAACTTTGCTGTCAAATCAGACCAGAAAGGTCATGCTATAAATTTTGGAATAGCTTACATAGAAGAAGTAAAAAAAAAGGAGAAAGAAAAAAGAAAGAGGGGAAAAAAGTGTTCTGGGCTTAGCTTTCCTCTGTACTCTGTATAATCCTTTAACTTTTGTTGTGGTAGCTGAAAACAGAAGAGACTGAGCATGCAGTCTCAGTGGGGTAAAAATAATCAGAGGGCAGCTACACATTTTGCTTCAATAAAGATACAGTGAAGCAAGAGAGATGGAAGGAGGCAGACCCAGAACTCCAGTCCTGAGGCTAAGTGGTGTTTGTAGATTCTACCACGGGAAAAATGAGGTTTGTCCTAGCTCTTTGCATTTAAATGGCATTACAGTCATGGGAAGCTCATCCCAGGTCATGCCCCCCTTTTCTGCAGCATTCCACTATGACGATGGAAGCTTATTGAGGGAATCTGCACATACAAAATCTTGGCAAAATTTTCACAGGATTACTGTACGCAAGGGTGGGCACCTGTTTTGAGTAAAAAGGTAAAGTCAGTTGAAATGGTTTATTATCCCAGCAATGTGGGTTTTTGTTAGAGCAAAATAGCCATCAATTCATCTGCAGTAGGAGCATGTATGTTATGTTTCATGTAAAGCACCTATGTCCTTTGTTTGTGCCACCTGCATTTGCTGTGATGCTGTGTACATATAACAGATGAGAGAGGATCTCTGCAGGAAAGCTTTGATAATTCACAATACCTAGTATTAGTATGTCCTGAGTGAGTTATATTGCACTTATCCACAACTTCATAATTATGTAAAATTTGAATATAAACATATATTCCAACAGAGTGAAGATAAATAACCTGTACACTAAGAGAAAAAAAATTTATTTCAGTTATTAGAAATGTATTGTCTTTACAATCAGTATGATGTTTTTAACCTATGGGGAAAATGCTAGAAGTAAAACTTAACTGCAGATCTCATTCCTTTGATCTGTGCTGAGCTCTACTCATTTATGTCTTTGTGTGTTCCAGATTTGGCAAGATTTCCCTGTCTGTAGTCATAACCTCTTTTGACCAGGCCAGAGACATTCTGGAGAAAGGAATGCAAACTAGTTGCCAGAGATGACCCAAGGCAGCCATGGTAGCCATTCATCTTCCTTTTGTCCAGCCTAAACAACCCCAGTACCCTTGGCCACTCCTCACGAAGCTTTGTGCCCCAGACTCTTCACCAGCTTCATTGCCCTTCTCTGGACACACACCTGCCTTATTGGCCTTCCCCCAGCTCTCACCCATAAACACTCAACCCTGTCATCACCAAGCTCTAGGCAATCAAAACTCCCTAACATATAGGGCCTCCCCTTCCTTGCCTGTCTCTTTTGAAGAGTTTGTAGCCATCCAGTGCAGCACTCCAATTGTGCCAGTCATCCCACCATGTTTCCATGATGGCAATCTGTTGAGTTTTATTTTTTTTTTCTTACCAGGGTTGGGATTAAATGTGCGAGACAGTATTTTTTTGTTCAGACTCAAAGGTTCTTAGCTATATTACAGTCTTACAAACCATGAGTTCTACAGTACTTCAAGCTAACAAACTAAAAATGGAGCTCTATTTTTCTCTTTACCTTTTAAGGGTAAACCGTCCAATTAAGAAATGCTACCTAAATTATTTTTCCTTTTAACTCAATAACTAATCACCCATGGCCTACAATGTGGACTTTTTTATTCAATTACACAATATTACCTAAACCCATGAAAAAGAAGGTGAAGAAGGACTAGCTTCCGCCTTAAAACCTCCATCTTGTTTTATATATATATTACTATATTCTAAAACCTTAAACTCTAAGTTTTTTACTCTGTGATATTACACAGTTTTATTTAAACTACACACTTATAATCCTAGTTTTATTATTCAATTTTGGAAGCCTTTTCCACAGCCTCAGGTCAAATGCAGTGTTCTCCTGGGGGTCAGTGCCTGTCAGCACAGAAAGTCTAAAGTTCTCAGTGACCAAGGTTCTACCAGCAACCTACACCAGTTTTCCTGCTTCACAGTGGCTTCCAGTTCTTTCTGTTTGCTGCCCATGCTGTTTGCATTGTGTATATACACTTCAGCTGGGCTATTGATCCTGCCACCTTTTTGAGGGAAGAAGCCCTAATTCCTACATGACCATTCCCAGGCATTTCGTGGTTTTTTTTACATCAATAACCCTTGTGTCTTTGCTGCCACATGGCTCTATCCTCTACCTCCACTGAGAGGGCAGACCAAAGGATCTCACTAGCACACTGTCCCACAAACATTTGTGTGCCACTACCAGACTTAACTCCAGGGAGCCTGGTTTTATCCCTTTCCCTCTTCAAATCCAGTTTAAAGTTCTTGGTTCTATTCATAAGCAAAGAGGTGGCTGTCAAGAATGCACAAAGCTGGAATCCCAAAAGATTTGTGATACAGGACCACAGTCCAGATCTTGCTTGATCTCAGGAAAGCTTAACTTCATAATCTCTCCCACCCCAGTGCTGTAAAAGGAAATAAATGGTAGAATTACCACTTATTGAAGTTGTGGAAGAAACAAGTAATTCAAATCTTAATCCTGGAAGGCTACTCTTGTTCTGCTTATTTTTGGCATTTGATATTGAGACAGGAAAAAACTGTGTGAATTAAAATAAATAACCAATTTTTCAGAACAATGCAATGACCACTGACTTAATTGTCAGATGAAAGCTAGCCTTTAGATTTACACTGCAGCGAAAGTTATTTTAATATTTGAAGAAAATCCAGATTCATTTCCAAAGGTATTATTGATAATGATTGCATCTGTAACCTTGAACAGTATTTGCTCCTGTGGAAGTTTGTAACAGTTTTAACAAACCACTAATTCAAGCAGAGAGTAGCCACTTTCTAGAGATGTCACAGGGACATGAGTTATGCTGTGTCAGATGAAATCTCTTTGTAAAGTAAGTAAAGGGGATTTCACCCTCTTCTTTCCCTTCTCAAATCCTCATAAGTACTATGATGAAATCTGTTCCCAGCCATAGTCTTCAGAAATGGGAATAAGTCTTTGAGATTCTTGAAGACTCAGATCGAGTCCTTTTGGTGGAGCTAGATATTCGGGTAAAAGACACCCTGTATGCACATATTTTTATTCACAATTTAGTTCAACACTCATCCTAATTTTAGAGCTGTTACTACATTTCTGCCTTCTCTTTGAAGACTCTTTTGCCAGGTAATATTTCTGCTGATGGGACAGAAACTCAGATCTCAGATTAAAGTCTCATTGGTCTGAGATAAGATGGTAAACCTGTAACCTGTTCAATAACAGACATAGCATAATTCTTTCCCCTCTTTTCCTCTGAAATGAATGGCATGATAATCTGCTCCCTCAGATTATTCCCTGCTTTTCTGTTTGCACACCACACGAATTTATTCACAATATTAGTGGGCAGATTTTTATTTATATACTTCACTTTCTTAAGGAAAGAATTGGAAACTGTTCCTTTTGTTCCTTGGTTATCTGGAACTAAAACAACCAGGTTAGAGCTGAAGGAAGAGAATAAAAGACTGAAAATATGTATGTGAGAGCAGAGGTTGTTTTACACAGAATAAATTCAATCACAGTATAAGGACCAATAGATGAGAAAACCTATCAGTGTGCTTTTACAGGATTTATAACCTGTATTCTCTATGTTTAGATGTTAATATTCAAATGGGCAAAATGTGGCATCACCTGTGGAAACCCAAGTTTTATACAAAAAGATTTCTCTGAGTTTTGCCTTTGGTATGAACACAACATATTCTGGCACGCAAAATTGCTGCCACCTGTTCACATATCCGTCTCTACTTTACTGTCTGGACTTATCTGGTGTAATCAGACCAAGAGTAGACAAACAAAGGTGGACTTAACGTCAGTGAGGTGAGGCTCAGGAATTGAGAACTGACAGAACAGGATCCTCCCCTGTGTATCCGTCTCAGTGCAGAAAGGCGTTCCCTTTTCCAGGCAGATGGCTGATCTATTGGTCTGTGGAGCTAAAGCATTTTCCCATGTGCAAATATTTGCACTTGACAGAACAAAAGAAAAGGCACCATACCTTTGTGTACCGTGGAGGTGAGAGACTGTGGGACACCTCAGCACTTAAAATGCAAAAGTAACATGGTCTTGCAGAATAAGACTGATATAATTAAGCTTGTTTCATGTACTACACATGTTCTTGCCAAAGGCTGACACAGTGAAATTTCCAAATGCTGAGGTGTCCTCCACAGTATCAGCCAAGTCACTGATCTGCTTCCTTTTGTTTGTTCCTTTTTTCAAATGGATGTAGAGATCTACAGTATAAGTCAGAAGGAAATAAATAATCTCCACAGCAATTAAAAAGTCCAAACCCATCAAATAGAAGGGGAGGAGTATTTACTCTTCCACCAGAAAACCTACAGAATTTGCAGTCTATCTATTAATTCATTTTCCTTGCTGCTTAAGATGCTTGTGCAATTCATCACTTCCATCTTTGGTTGCTACCATGTATTGTAAAGTAAATGACCCCCTAGTCACTAAAAGTGCATCTATTTCAGCAGACTGTTTTCTCTTATGAGGTATCAGATATTTGCTGATCTCTTTAGAATCAGAGAAGACACACAAAAACTGCTGCTTCCCCTATTTTTGCGTAATTAGGAAAAAACCCAAATAAGCAGAATAATCTTTTAGTTCACACTGCCATATCAAGAGCTACATTTTGAAATTTCCCTATAATGCCAACTCCAGCAGACATTCATCAAGTCACCCTTTGTACCTGACCAGTGAGAAAGAGAAAAGATCCCATACACAATAATTTTCAAGCTTATAGGACTCAAAAGACAACACTCAACATGGAGCATGTTGGTGTTTAGACTGTGTTACTGTTTTAGGAAAGAGCCTAAAATGGTTTCAAAAAGATCTACTGTGTCTTCTGTTACCTTTCTGAGGTATCACTCATTATTCCTTAGCACACCCTGGCTACATGTCCCCAGGTGATTGTAAAAGGCTGGCACACAGGAACCCACCCTGACTGCTATTTAGCACTCAGCCAGCTGCAGAGACAAGTTCATGGATGTATAAAAACCACCAGCCTCATTGCTCATGTTCACATACAGGGAAGAGAACAGTGACTGCCTGGAGGAGAAGCTACACCCTGTGGTGAGGAATATTGCATAGGATGGAGAGAAAAGTTGCCTTGCTCTGCTAAGGGATTTTTTTGCTTCAAGCCTACAAGTAGTTTGGGCTGTGATTTACACATCTCTTGAGCATTTTTATCAGAGCATAAGAGCGGAAGAAGAGCACGCATCTTCCAGACTTCCCCTGCTTCACTCGGAAGACAACTCCACAACTGATGTATGAAATTATTATGTTATCAAACATTTTTGTATATACATTCCTACTGAGGAGCATTCTTGCTCTAATTGAAAAAATATTACCTCAGTGGCTTAGCTCTCAGTAATTCATATACTCTCGACCCTGACAATAAAAAACAAAATATTCCTAAATCCCATAATGAATTCCCAAAAGGGAATTCAAAGATTCAGAGCAGCAGTTATCCTGGACCTGGAGATTAAATCTTTCCTTCATTGGAAAAACGCCCTTTCTTATTTACCTACCAAACAAATGAATACAGAGGGAGTCATAGTCCATCAAAAATGTGTTATGGGCTGTCCTGCATTCTTGGACTTAAGATATGAGATGCGGAACAACTCCATTAAAGAGAAACAAACCTTTAGTGTTTGTTTGGTTGTTTTTTTATAAAAGTCAAGAAACAGCTTTGTGGATATCTCATAGAGAATTTTAATTGAATAAGCATTATTTCATATGCTATTTCTAGAAGGCAACAGTGCAAATGTGAACCTATCTGAAGTGTTTATGTGGCAGCCACTTTATTAACACCATCAGGTATGACCACTGGGGATACCTTCAGGCTGCCTTTCCTGACCAAATGTGTTGACTGCACAGATGGTGAGCTGAGCTTGTACAGCCCTAGGTACAGCTATAGGGCATCTCTGGAGCAAGCACAAAGGACCAAACACCTTAAGCACTAGGCAAATCTGTATCCACAGGCAGGTGTGCTGCCTGGAGGTCTCCTACCTTGATGGAAGCAGCATTAAAGAGACTGACATCTCCTTTGGTTATACCCTGAAGTGAGTTACAGGAGCTAAGGATGTTTAGCTTTCCATATTTTTATACAGAAGGAACTAAAACACAAGCTGGTTAAGACCACACAAAAAGCATGTGGCAGGTCATGGAACTGAGAGTGCCTTTATCCAGCTAATATTAATGGAAAAAAACACCAACTAATTAGCACTGCTTCTTTCTGACTGTGGAGTTTGTTCTATCAGTCATTAGAATTCCTCATATTAAGGGAGAAAAGGCATTGTGCTAAGACAAATGAAAGAGAGCATCCACAGTTTTGTAACCAACATATAAACCATAAAACCTTTCCTTCCTGCACTGAAACAAATCAAAGGATACGTGTCCTTTGAGAGGATGACTCACCAAGAAAGCTAAAGAAAAGTCTTCCTGCTATATAGTTTCATAACATGGTCTACTGAGCCATAAACCTAGAAGTAACAATGTCTGAGAAAGAGTGAATTCCCAAAATACTTTTGGTAAACATAATTCCACAGTCCTATTGACAGTGCTTGAGGTTTTTTAGTAGCTACCATGTCTCCAGGTAAAGCTGAAATTCATTTAAAGAAACTGAGGTTCCAAGTCCGACAACAGCAAGCATTGCCAGCACCAGTAAATACTTTGGCATGACACTATATATATATTAGCCATGCAGAGTCAATATGTTTGTGGCAGTATACTGATAAATCATGGAAATATTCAAACTACATAGGGACTATAAGGGCAAGTTGCCAAAAAGATGTCAGCCTCATAGCCACATTTTGAAACAGCAAAGTTGAAAAAAAAGCAAAATCTCCCAAAAAAGTAATTATAATAATTTAAAACAGCTCAGAGAAAAATAAAAATCTTGCATATTTGTATGCACAATTTGTGAAGGTATTGGCTATGCTGATAAATCAGAATAAAAAAAATATTTTTAGGGGTATTTCACTTCTGAAACTGTAGATTGCTTTGCATGCTGATACAGGGTGGGGGAAGGACAGGTGGCAGGATTATGGCTCTCATCCCCTTTGTGGGTAACCAACACAACTGGGTGCTCTCTATACTGCCTGTCCACAGACACACATGGTAAGGGGAACAAATGGGAGGAATTAGAGGTCTGCATGCAGTTGCTGGGCTCACTAGGACTCTAATGGATGGGGCCCTGACCCACCTGGTCCACTGGAAGGTGTCCCTGACCATGGAAGGGGATTTAGAAACAGATGATCTTTAAGGTCCCCCCCAACCCAAACAATTCTCTGCTTCCATGGAGTGAGGACAGAACCCAGCCCCAACAGCAGCATCTATTGCTGACATGAACACATTTCCCTTTTTTGGCCATTATGCTCTTTGCATGGTACTTGAAGTGAGTGATTACTGCACAAGTAAAATGCACTATTCCTACTCAAAAATGCTGGCTCTGCCTTGATGAAGGGAAGCTACGGTAGCTGTCATCATTGTTCTCCTTGGCTCATTTTGACACGTGATTAAACAATAATCATAATCCCTTGATTGTTATGAGCTTATCTGAACTTTAACTACTAGCTAAATGCTAGTTGGCCTTGTACAAATTAAAGGGAGAAGCTTACATTTCAAGAGCAGAGTATCCACTACAGCCTAAGGGAGGTGACAAGAGAAAAAAAGCCTTGGCACTGTATCTACCAAATATGAAGCTAACTTCTATTTGGAGAACAACAATTGCCTCAGAGCAGAGCCTTGGCCTTCATTGTGCACCTAGCTACGGAGTCCTGAAGTTTCCTTACAAGTTCTTTTATTTTAGGAGTATTACTCCAAAATCAGATAAACTGTTAGCATGAAGTGCTTTGGTTTGAACAGATGCCTGAATTCCCTACTGATACCTGAAGGGGAGTGTGCACAAGCACATGAGAACCTATCACTGCCTGTGATTTACCTACACATCAAATGCTTTCATGCAATGCTGATACATATTTGGAACGTGTTGTCTCTCCTGTATTGGGCGGTAGCATTTTTAATGGCTGATTTTATTACCTATAAGGATATAAACTTACTGTATGAAACATCAAACATATTGCCAGTGTGTTTCTGCAGCTAAACTGTGAGTGGTTATAATCTCTTGTTATAAAAAGCTTGATACAGAAAGGCTGCCTCCTCCTGGCATATGTTGGTTCTAATCACTTCTTTATGCACCTCTTCAGGAAACAAAAAGCATCTCTAATGATCCTCAGCTACCAAAGCATTTACTATGTGATCATTACAGAAAATTTTCAAATTTATCTCCTATATAAGCTAGACTTTGTGAAACCAGAGTAGAACAGCAGATAGAAATTAGCTTGTTTAATAAAGGACAGTTTTTACATATTTGAAGTGACAATGCTAGGCAAGAGTAGATCCTGAATAAAATAGATTTCTTTGTTAATTTTAGGTGCAAATTGATGAAGTAAGTGATAACTTATATAAGCAACTTACATAAGTGCAGCCATTCTACACATTAAACTTGAAAAATGTATTCTCTCTCTATAGCTGTGTTATTTCCTCTTCATGTTGGCAAAAACACTTACAACATATGGAACCTAAAATTCATCTTTATGTTTCAACTAATTATTTGGATAAGACAGAAAAAGGGACTATAGGTGGGGATGATAAAATTTAGCAACCCATGCTACTAAACCATGAATTAATTTATTGCAAAACATTGTGTACTAGGGAACATAGCAGTGATACACTTCTTTAATTTGTTTTTAAAATGTGTACATGCATCTCAATCCTCCTGGTCATTGTTGCCTTTTCTGCACAAAACGTTTATACTCCCTTGATTTAAGAGGAGAAACATGAAAGAAAGCAACGCCAAAAATAAGACTGAGTTTGGAAGACAGTAGAGAAAGAGAGGATAAGCTATTCACTGAAAAATTTCTCTGTGTATCTTAAATGATATTTTCTTGAACTCAAGTTAGAATTAAGCCAAAAATTAAAGCCTTGAGGCTGTCATTCTCTAGGAAAAAAAGCATGAGTCAGCTGTCAGTGGCTGCCTGGGGAAAGGAGAATCATCACTGACAGGTATTTAAGACAAATATTGTAACATAGTCTTGTCTACTCGACAGAAGACGGAGTGGCACAGGCTGTAAAGAACAACAGTGCAAAACATGCCTTTATAGGATCTTTTCTCCAGTGAAGAAGAAAAAAAATTGCATCAAAGAGAGGCTGATCTGAGCTACTTTAAACTGCTATTTCCCAGCACGGATTTCCTAGGAAAGAAGCTCTGGAATCTGGCATCCTCATTTACAGGGACTACACATTGCTCTCTCTCTCATATCTCCAGGACATGCAGCTTCCTTGTGTAGGCAGTTTGTGCCTGTGCCTTGCTCCTTCCTGGAATGAAGAAGGAAAGGAATTGTGGGCATGACCAAAGGAAGGCCACTGAGATTAATTGAGCTGGTAAATGAATCAAAGAAGTCAAGAATGTAGCTTCCACAGCAAGGGGTATAAATAAGGAAATATTTTTCCAGTGAATTTCAGTCATAAGCAATTAGAAAATTATTGTATCATCAGGGCACATAATCGAAGCACTTTGTGCTTTTCTGAAACATAAATTTGATTGCACAATTAAAATAACCCAGAAATGGGCATGTATCCATGACAGCAAACTTCCAGCTCCTGCATACAATTTTGATTGTTGCTCAACATTTCTTCGTCATTGGTTTATTATATCACTGATTCTATCTATCTTCATTTAGAAATCCCTCTTTCTGAAACACCTAGGAGAGCAGAAGTGAGCCAAGCCCTTCACAATGCAGCTATTCACTGTGGGCTCTGCTAAGCAGTTGCTCAGGGTTTGTCATGTCAGGAGTGGTTGCAATTGTTCCTACAGGGTTTGTGGGAGGTATTATGGGAGACAACAGCATCCTTTCCTGTGCTACAGGAACTTCACGCCATAAGCATGTGTATCACCACCCTGGCTTTTCATTTCCTCCTCCAGCACAAAAGTGTATCCAGGCAGGAAGAGCTGTCAGTGACCATCACACTCTTCCTTTTTGGCACAGAAAGCACAGGACAGCTTTCTTCCCTTTTCACCACATGATGACTCCTGTGTTTCATCGAGGACCCTGTGCACAGCGGCCAAACCAGTCCAAGTTCCTGTCCACCTTGCCCTTGTCTCCAGCATCCACCCAGCTACACAAACAGGGCAAGGCAAAGCTGTGTTCAGCTGCAGCAGCAGCCAGCCTGCACAGCAATGCCACTCCCTCTGCAGAGGCAAAGCTTCATTTCCAGAACACATCTATCCTCCCAGGTTGGTTTGCACAAAGCATTCTGTGTCCCTTAATTCTTTTCTGCAGATAAAAAAGCCTTCACTGAATGCACAGCAGGGCCTCAGCCTGAGCAGTGAACTTAATGTGACCAGCTCAGGGATCAAAGGTCTTACTGCACATTTACAACACAAAAAGAGTTGTCAAACAGTATGACAAGAATGATCAAGCATTCAAGAATCATTCCCTATCACTTCATTTGATAGGATAAGCTGTTTCCTATGCTCCCTCAAGACCAGAATATTACAGGGGGCAAGAAGGCAGAATATTAATCTTCAATAATCAGGCAAGAAGGAAACAAATAGCCAGGGTCAGAACGACAGCCATGCCCCAGCGTGGGTATATTTAGGGGCTTTGTTGAACAGGCTACCATGCGAAAAACCTCCCAATAATCCTCCCAGCACAGCAGCTTCGTGCAGTTGTTTAGTCTCTCATTTCTGAGCTCCTCGCCACAGGAGCACAATTAGAGCCAGCACGGAGGCATCCCTCAGGCTGGGCTGGCAGGGCTGACCTCCTGCCCTCCCCTTCACCAGAGAAGCAGTGATCTCAGCAAGCACCAGCCACATCATTGACATCACGCTAGGCACTGTAATGAGACAGCATGTCCTTTGTCAAGGGGGCAGATTCATCCAACTTGGCAGTCCCCAGTCCCAGGCATGGCTTACTGGTTCGGAATAAATTCACACAGAGGGGAGCAGGGTTGCCTGATGACCACAATGGAAAGACCCTCTGATGGACAGTCTTGATGTCATTCCTCATAAAAGAAAACCAGAAAAGTCCATGAGGCTTTTCAATTTTGTAACAGTGAGCAGTGGTCTTAATAGATATAAAATGTTTAAAATGACCACCACAAAAGAAGCTTGTTTCCTGTTCCCAAATATTAACTGAAAAAATGCATCACTGTTCCAGCAAGACCCTTTATCCTTTCCGGAGTCTGAATGTGTATAGAGATAGATAGATAGATAGATAGATAGATAGATAGATAGATACATACATACATACATGCTTTTAAAATGTAGATTTGACAGACAGACATGACAACTTGAAATCTGTGGATCAGATTTTAATAATATATAGAGATTTGCCTTTATAGAAACAGTAAACAACAGGAATAAAAGTACACGAGATTTGGCACAGGTCTGAGATTTAGGACAAATTACTTAAGACTGATCAACCTAGAAATAATTGCTTAATACTAAAGGAAGTTCTTAGCAACTTAAATTAGCAGCAGCTTGACAAATTGAAACCATCATGGATAAATATAGCATGGGTATATTTATTCCCTGAAACTTCTTGAAAACATCAAGTCAGTCAGGAATAATCAGGCAGCCTCTCACAAGCTGACACATTTTCTCTCCATCAGTAAAAGTGATTCGAAAGGGATTTGCATTACAAGAATACTCAAGAGATTTGCTATTGCTTAGCACAACATGCTGCAAATAGAACATTTGCAGCAGACTTGTTATCTGACCTAGGTCATCTCCTGATTAAACATATATAGATTGGAAGAGATTAGTCATTAAACAAAGTGGAAGTACAAGCCAAGCTACTGCTTACATGAAGAAACTATATCCAATTAGCTTTGCAAGTGAGCTAAATGCAGGAATTAAGAGGAAGGTAGTTCCAGGACACTTCCGCCAGCACATCCTGTTCAGGTTGCCTGAACACACACCTGCTACACCCCTGCATTATATTGAGTTATATTTCCATATTCTGTGCCACAGGGACAATATTTCAAAGATTATTAAATACTGAGATCACTATAACTGGGAAAAAATAAGGATTAATTTAAAAACCTGAGTAAGTAACAAAAAGTTGCCCTGCCACACTGTTTTCAAACCAAGAGTTATAATCACAAACATACACATCATACCCCCAGGTCATTCAGGGGGAGGGCTGAGAACTCACTCTAAGCTGGTGGTTCTGTTCAAAGCCAGGCCCCAGGAACTGGACAGGAACCAGGACACAGCTGAGCACTAATACATGACACACAAGCTGTACCTTATACAGCTTAACTTTAAAACCATGTCTGGCAGAAGTGAAACTCTTCACATAGACCTGGCAAAGGAAGGGCTACTCAGCACTATGGCAAAGCTCACCCAAGAAAAAAGGGGAAGTTCTTCAGTGACTGAAGAGGAATTTAGAAATGAAGGCACTTGGCTAAGCAGTTAACTGATTACCCATAATGGTGAGCCTGGTGCATTTCATCAGTCAAAATGACAGTATGATCATTCCTGTGTCCCAGATAACTCCAGCAGTGCTTAGGCCAATTTTTGCACAGTATTATATCAGATAAGCTAAGATTTACCACTCAAAAGGAGAAGCTTTTCCAAACATTTGTGTGGCTATGCTGTGACCTGCCAATTCCTCCACTGCTGTGTGTACTTACAACACTCTGCTCCAGTAGCTCTGGCATACGGGACTCCATCAACCTCACAAAGCATCCTATGCCCTCACATCTCCATGTATATAATTTCTCCCTTTTTTATTATAATAGTAACAGTTTGCCAACTCAGTTTCATTGACACAGTTTCATAACTGCATTGATCTATGTGAATAACTCGAGAGCTTTCAGTTGGTTATTTGATTTCATCTTTGGAGGCGTAAATGGTAGAGCCCCAAGAGAAAACTGGATTCAAAGTGTAGATGTCATATTAAGATGCCCCACAAGAACTCTGGAACGACCCAGGTTCATGTCCAAAACAAACTCCTTCAGAATGGTAAAAGCTGTACACATTGTGCAGTGCTAAACTCCTAAACCACATTTAACAAAGTATTTCTAATCAACAAGAACATGAGGGTGACTTAGTAGAAAGTCACAAGTAAATTTAGAAATGATAGGCACAAAATGCAAATCCAGGTCATAGATCCAAGTGTTGAGTCCAAAATTGCTCAGATTTCAAGGTCATTTTGTCCTAAACTTGCAGGTTGAATTAATAGCAATTTCAAAAATTTTAATCTCTTGTTCTAACAAATTTTAAAGCCTCTCTACGCTTCAAGTAGTACTTAAATTCTCCATTTTGCTCTGTAAGGCAAAATTCCACTATCTGATTTTCTACCAGGAGTGGGAGACTTTATGGAAAATTACAAATGTCATGTGTCATGCTACATCTTACCCCACCATCTAATTATGATTTAACTGATTTCATCTTACCAATCTCCCACCAGACTGTTCAGCTGGTTAAGTCCTTTCTAAAACACAGACTTCGTAACCGACTCATGCTTTCACTTAGAGAATTATTCACACTGTGGATCTCCACAAGTACAAGCAATTCTCTGTGACAGTCTCATTTTGGAAAGTGAAGCCAAAATAATTACTTTTTCTAAACAAATTTTTACTTCAATTACAAATTTTGCAACAAATCTTACTTTTCATATCCAAACATTTTTTTTTTTAATTTCATAATGACAATTTGACACAGCAAAAATGCAAGACTTTGATCAAGCACTTTTTTAGTTTAAAATGTTTGGTTGACTACAAATAACTTTCTGGATCCCCAGCCACCCCTTCTAGAAACCTTGACTAGATGATAGTTTTCATCCTTCTGCAGAAGCCTGGGGGGGCAGGGGGGGAGAGAGAGAGAGAGAGAAAGAGAGAGAGAGAGAGAAAGAGAGAAAGAGAGAAAGAGAGAAAAAGAGAAAAAGAGAGAAAGAGAGAAAGCGAGAAAGAGAGAAAGAGAGAAAGAGAGAGAGAGAGAGAGAGAAAAAGAGAGAAAGAGAGAAAGGCCTGAATCTGACTGCACTGTCATTTTGAAGTTTCATGGTGCAGAGCCTATGAGTAGGCCCAAGGGCAGGGATAGCTGTCACCAAAACAAAGAACAAGTGTTATTACTCCAGCCTCCAAACGCGCACTTATTTTCCAAATTATCAAACCTGGCACCTGTAGCAAATGCACAAAGAGATGTTGGTGGGTCTTTCATTAATATCTTTACTGAATTAATTACTTAATTACTGGTGAATAACACAATCTCAAAAAAATAGAATAATATAACAAAACCCCTAAAACTGCAGGATGGAGCTTTTGTTTGCTTTTACATCCAATTAATTTCCCATTAGAAGAATCACAGAAATATTTTTGGTACAAAAAATATTATTTTGTATTGTATTTGGTATTTTGGTACAACTTAGCTGCAAGCTACTGTTCAACCATCAAAGCCCAGCATTAACTTTCATCCATCTCAGATTTGCTGAGAGCTGCATTCCTGCATTAGGATGCTGTCTCCCACACATTCAGAATACAATACTATCTTGCATAGAACACACAATGAGAAAATAAAAGAGTATCTTCCTTCATGGACAGAATAAATTTTGTGTCATTATTCTGCAGTAATATTTGAACCTCATTACTGTTATAAGCCACAGATAGTCTTGCTCTCTTTCTCTCTCCCCCTCTCCACTTCCCCAGTCAAACTAAAGGTAGCACACAGGATATTTTCATTATGAATTAAACAAAGCCACTCCCAAATTGCTATGGTGCCACAGAGCAGAGAACCAATACCCAGGGCTACTGCTATTAGAAATTCCTGCTTGCCAGCTCTGCAAGTCACCCTGGGTGAGACTCACACACAAGGCAGATTTCAGTGAAACCAAGCAAATTGGAGGGCAGCTCCAACTGTTCTGGAACTGGTTAGAAGGCTTTACAGAATTCAGCTCCAGCTGAGTCTTTCGCTTGAACCACAGCATTTTATCTAGCAAGGTTTCTATATAAAGCATTTTGCAAGGAGAGCTGAATTTATCATACCAGCTGATGCAGTCAGAGAAAGCAAAGGGTGTTCAATTTGAGATTCACAAGGGCTGACTTGAACATTAGCATTCCTGTACAATAATTTAAAAATTACCTTTTGACGAGTGGCCAAGAATAGAGCTTGGCTTTAAAATTTTTAGACATAGCAGTAAGACAGATGCATAAAAAATTTGGAAGCTGAAGTCTCTCTACTGAGTGTGAACCAGATCACTGAATGCACACTCAAAAGGTTTGTTTGCTCACCAAACAGGCAAAAGAAAAGAAAAATAGCAACAGGGTGCACTCTCATGAAGGCAAAACTCTTGTGACTTTCCTGGAGGGGTCCTTGCTAATAGAATGAGGTACTGCAGAGCAAAAGGAGTAATTTTTCTTTACGTGAGCAATGTTAGTGACAGGACGAAAACCTTATGATTGTGCAGTAAGAATAATACCCCTGGAATAATTTTGTATTTCAATTTAAATTACCTGTAAACACAAAGCACCAGTTTCATTTTCCCCAGACCTTTGTGAATTCAACACTTCTTCTTTTAAATTAGCATCTTTATTCTTTTAATTTGACGGTAGAAATATAGAATATGCTGAGTTGGAAGGGACCCACAAAGGTCATCAAAGTTCAACTCCTGTCCCTAAACAGGACATCCCCAAGAATCACACCATGTGCCCCTTTAAGCATCTTTAGTCTTCCAAGGCATGTGTCAGTTATCTGAAAAATATTTGTTAAATTAAACTCTTTTTCCTTATCTCCCAAATCCAAAGGAACTAAAAAGCCTATGAGTAATGTAGACCCAAGTTCTGCTAGACAAATGCACATTCAACAACAAATGGCCCCACTAGCTTTGCTGGAGTGTCTCACAATGTTGATGCATCTCCAAGAAACTCTCACAGTCTGCAACTGAAATAGTTAAAAAGTAGAGCTACTCATACCAGGAATTTTATATTCCTACATTTTCTATATTTAACCAAAAAAAATAGGTTGGTTTTATTTCAAAACCAAACTGACTGACTCAAGGAGACAGTTGGAAAATTCTTATTATTATGGTGCATTCATGCTTAAGTTTCATTGACATAGCAGTGTCAATTACCAAAAGGATGGTTTCAAAACTCGAGATGCGGCTTGCTAATTCTTACAGTAATTCTTAGGCTTTTATGATGACTCTACTTTAATTTACCAGCTATAAGAATGCTATTTATTTTTTGGGCTGAACCAGGACAGTCAAGACCAAAAAGTAGGACTGGTTCTGCATAACAGCTACATGAGAAACGAATTCAAGCAAGCCAGATGCTGATCTCTTGCACACATGAACCAGGAAGTTGGCAAGAAAATACAGGTGTGACAATCTTATTGGTGAATAGAAAAAAAAATGCAAGTATAAGGAACACCTCTTAAAACTATGAAGGCATCCTTAGCTGAACCGACTGTCTGATAGATTCTTTTTCTTCTAAAAGAGGAGGAAAAAGAAAGATTTATAGATCATGCCAAAGGTCTCAGCTCCTAACTATAGAGAACAGCTCTACATACACAGAGTGGGATATTTGCAATATCCAAGTGTCCACATGAAGCTCATCCAAAACTGCAAAAAAAATTTTAGCTTTTTAGGATTTTCAGTTAGAAAGTACAGGGAGCTGGAACAGATAGTAGAGCTTGTAAGCTGTTAACAGTTTATTATTTAATCATCATATGAACCAGGTGAAAGTAGCACCTGCCATATAAACCTGTAATGAAAATAATAGCAATAATTACTGACTCCCATGCCTGTGGTCTTTTGGTATGTTGTAGCCACATGAACATAGCATTGAATAACTGCTTCTCTCCAAATAACTGACATCATCTACATGACTGCCATCCATTATCTTCAGCTTGCTTTCTAACTTTTTTTAAAGATATTTGACATTTAAAACTTGGCATCACTGGAGGGATCAGCAATGTGTCCTGAACTAGCAGCTTGGATTCAGCCCTGCTAACCAAGCCACCGAAGTAGCAAACAGCAGAGCTCCACAACAGCCAAGGCAGGTATTTCCTCCATTCTTCCTGTGCTGCTGATTTATATCCCCTCTGCTCATTCCAGAAAGGACGTGGGTGCTCCCAGCTGGTCCCCAGTTACTTCTGCCCAGCAACACCTGCAGAATGTAGGAGGTTGCTGCTTGCAGGCAGCTCTCCACCAGCTGTCTGTTAGCTCTTCAGCTCCAGCAGCTGCATGATATGAAATAGGAGGGCAGGAACTGAAATCCCAACCTGCTGGTGTTTGCAATGACTCAGTGCATTCAACTCTGAAAACCTAGCTAGCTGCAGCAGGACAGCTACAGATCTCTCAACACAAATCAAGAAATTACTCCTTATATTTTCTTCTCATTCAGACATGTTAAAAGCAGAAATGGCTCCTAACAGATAATTGACAAAGGAATTCCAGTATGTGCATTTTTACTTATGTATGGCTCTTCATAAAGTGGTCTACTTTTAAGTGATCTGCTTTCAGATCACACACACATCTCTATCTTTTGCCACCCAATTTTTTTGGAACACAGAGATTAGACTACCTTTGACTTGACTATGTGGGAAATCCCTGCCTCCCAGGGAATCTCCAAGTGATACAGCTAGATATGGGGAACAGCTGGATGCAAAAAGACCACAGTGCTTAAGCTTGCTTCTATTTCAGTCATTGTCAGCTGCTGGAATGACCTTGTGGAGAGGGAGGGCAAATAAGAGACGGCTGCCCTGCCCCAGCTCCTGTGCCTGTGTGCTAAGCATAGCTGAAAGATATATCAGCCTTTTGACCACCAAATATTTCACAAGATTTAGGACAGCATTGCTTATGCCACGTCCAGAAAAAAAAAAAATTAAAACCAGCAATTTTAAATGAACGCTTTGCATTTGAATGGCTAGATAGAGCCACGTTATCATGAAGCCATCAGCTGGAATTGTGCCAGCAGGAGAATGGGAACACCCATCCTCTATCAGCTCCCTGTGACTGATACTGCTTGTTTAGTGTCACCACCTGTGGGGGTGTGCTTACCATTTCCAGACCATGAGCTTAAACAAAAATTTAAGTACACGTTGCCTAAAGTCACTCCAGTTGGCTTGAGCAGCCAGCTAGCCATCCTGATAGACATTACAACTGTATTTGTACAGTGTATGGCCCACACCATGGTGAAACATGAGCACCTCATAGGTAAAAGTTAATAGCCATTCATTACTGTTCCAGCAATAATATTCTAACCTATGACCATAGTATGGCATTTTCCCATTAATTTAGCTTATATTGGTCAACAGCTCAGGTGTAGCCAAGAGTAGCTCAGGTTGCTCAGGGCTACACCCAGTTGAGTTTTGAATATGTCCAAGGATGGGGATTCTACAATTTTTCTGGACAGTCTGTTCCAGTCTTCAATCATCCTCACATTAAAAAAAAAAAAAAATCCTACTTTGTATTTGCATGTAATTTCCTGAATTTTAACTGACTCTCATCTTTGTCACTTGATGTCAGAGAAGAGTCTGGCTTTTCCTTCTTTACTTGAGTCAAAGAATCATAAAATGGTTTGGGTTGTAAAGGGCCTTATAGACCTTGCAGTTCCAACTCTCTCGATGTGGGCAGGGACACCTTCCACTAGACCAGGCTGCTTAAAGTGCCATCCAACCTGGCCTTGAACACTTCTAGGGATGAGGCATCTCCAGATTCTCTGGACAACATGTCCCATAGCTTTACCACTCTTTTAAAGGATTTCTTTCTAATATCTAATCTGAATCTACTCTCATTTAGTTTAAGGCCATTACTCCATGTCCTATTCCTATATGCTCTTGAAAGAAGTCCCTCTCCAGATTTTTTGTAGCCACCCCCCTTCAGATACTGGAAGATGCTGTAAGGTCTCCCCAGAGCTTTCTCCAGGCTAAAACCCCNGCCTTATAGACCTTGCAGTTCCAACTCTCTCGATGTGGGCAGGGACACCTTCCACTAGACCAGGCTGCTTAAAGTGCCATCCAACCTGGCCTTGAACACTTCTAGGGATGAGGCATCTCCAGATTCTCTGGACAACATGTCCCATAGCTTTACCACTCTTTTAAAGGATTTCTTTCTAATATCTAATCTGAATCTACTCTCATTTAGTTTAAGGCCATTACTCCATGTCCTATTCCTATATGCTCTTGAAAGAAGTCCCTCTCCAGATTTTTTGTAGCCACCCCCCTTCAGATACTGGAAGATGCTGTAAGGTCTCCCCAGAGCTTTCTCCAGGCTAAAACCCCAAATCAGTCACTTGAAGACATGGTCCAATGCATTTACTTCAGTATAAAAATTTCAGATATGAAGCACTGTTGATCACAACTGACTTGCCCAGTTAAGAAGACCAGATAAGGAGTTTTCTTCACAGGCTGTGGTACAACCCCAGCTTCCCAATCCCTCTCATCACAGAATTCCTCTTCACCATTTGCTGCTTCCCTGTGGGACGGAAAAAAATATTTCAAAATTAAATCTAAATGCTACCAGGATCTGGCTTTCTCTTACCAAACACAACTGAGCAATTAAGTTCCACATGTGCTGGAAACCTTGAAACTCCTTGGTGTAATAGACCATGACAGTTTCCTTATTGTTGTGAAAAGGGCATTAAACAATACAAGAGCAAGTACATTTAATATGGGTCTTCAAATGACTTAGTGATTTTAAAATGTGTCATTCAGCAATGCCTTCCAGACATCACATCAACACTCAAAATGAAGTATGGGATAAGAACTGGCTACATGACAAACCCATATCTTCATCTAAAACTGTGTAAGGGATGCTCCATGCTTTTCATGACAGAGTGTACCAAGTGGTGGTGATTTGTATTATAAACATGTAAGTGGAAAAAAATGCCCCCAGAGATATCAAAATCCTCACAGATTGCTCTTTTCTTTTGCAAGCAGTAATTAAAGAGTCAGATTATCACATTTTAAATCCTTAGCATCTCTTCTGCTAGCCAAAAATATTACCAATAAACTGTAGGTACTGCAAGTTAATTGAGTCATTTATTCAACTAAAAAGAGGAAAATGTTGGGCTGACATATTTTGGAAAACCATTATCCTTCAGGTCAAATCATCAGATTCCTAGCAAAAATTTACCTGAGCTCCAGTTACCAGCTCTAAATGTTCAGCAACACAAATCTGCTGAACTTTTGTCCTTCCAGCCATATATTGAATTGTGGCTTTGTAATGAAAATAAAGTGCACTGGGGATGGTTGAACCGTCCTTGGCCTTCCAACTCCCAAGAGAATGTCTGGACCACTTGTAAGACACCAGTTTCTCCTTTCGTAATGCTTTCCAATTGCAAGTGTTAGCAAATATTTCCTGAGCCAGTGTAATAAAAATCACTTTCTTACCTAACAGATCACAACTGAGCAGGCCCGGGATTCAGTGCCTGCTCCAGCATAAATGCCTATTACACAAATAAACAGTCCTGGCATGTGTGACCAGGGACATCAATCATCATGGCATATCCCAATCCAGACCGCACCTATCTATAATATTCATGAAGAGGATTTGAACTCTTTTGGGGCAAGAAGGAAACAAAATGGAACCTGCATCTGTCATAGGTGTAAGAGGGTATCTCAGCTCCTAAATTTTGGGGTATAAGGCTTTCTGGAAAATTTTAGTCAAATTTGATCCAAAGAGCTTTCAGGTGATAAATAACCTGTATGGGGTTAAAGCACTGACAAGAGAAATTTGACCAGTTCTCAAATAAGTTTTGTTTGCTTTCAACCACTATGTCTTACAATATACTACTACTTTAAGAGTACTAGAAAACTGATGATTTCCAGATCTGTCTGTCTCTGGCTTTGACTTAGAGCATTGCTAGTGTGGGACTGACTACACAGGTCCTTCACTACTTCTCATTGCTCCCACATAAATTTCTGATATTTATTCTAAGCAGCAGATCATAAGACTTGGAAACATGTGTTTACTATGAAATTAGGAGAAATACCTGAATTCTAAAACTTCTGTATGACAAAACACAAGAAAAAACAAAGCACATCAGAGAATGCCTTCAGAACAGATGTAACATCAGTCACCTGAAGCTTTGCAAATTTCTGTATAACATAATGAACAAAGGCACCTCAGAGCACGAGAACCAAAATTATATTAAAAATATGATGACTAGTTTAATAAAGATGTTAATATTTAACAGTAATAGAGTCTATCAGATCTTTATAGACGAAGAGGAAAAACATTCTGGAATAGTCTGAAAAACATTCTGCAATTTGCTTTGAAGCTCTCTGGGGCAGTTCCTGCAGGATTTATTGACTGAGGCAGAGAAAGTAGCCCATTATAAAAGGCCAGAAGAAAACTCAGCAGCTGGGTACTGCTCAGTCTCAGGGCCCAAGCAGGGAGCTGTGGGTAAGACTGACCTCGCCCTTCTCTTCATTAACAAGGCACAAAGCTGGTTTGGAGACGAGCCTAACTATCTGCATCGAGGTCACTGGGTTTGAGCTGACAGGGAAGCCCCTGTGAGTAGCTGTATTTGAATTACTGAGACTCTTATAAGAAACAGTTCTGTCAGAGTAGAACAAGCCTATGTGGACACAGGTGAAGATAAATGCATCCCCTGAAAACAGGAGAAAGCAAGGGTGCAAATGAAATGGAGATACATCTAAGGCTGGTCCCAAAAGCAGGTAGGGGCTTGGCTTTGGGGATGCATTTTTAGACAATACCCAATTATTTTTATAAAAGTGTGTGAGTGAGAACCCACCTGCTTATTATCTCTTCATAGCACCAGAGAGCAATTAGAAATTCTTTTACAGGCTTTAAAATTACCAAATGCTCTTAGATGTGACCTGAGAAGAGAGTCAGCATGGCTATGTTAAATTACAAATATGAATTATCTAAGTTGAGATCAATATGGGTAGCCAAGGTTAACTTCTACATCTGCACTAAAGTGGATTTAGAATGTAACCTAAATTGCCCAAAGTGAGTGGTCCCATGTCCAAATATGGACCTTGGAGACTTCTTTTGGTGTTTGTTTTGGAAGAAAAGCTGAGTGGATGTAGTTTGGACAGAAAATATAGGAGCAAACAAATTACATCTGTAAATCTTCAGGGACAAGTGCTGGAGGAGAAGAAGAAATTTACGTGCAAATTCACTCAGGAAGACATCCTTATTTCATGAAACATACAGAAAGGGCAGTTAAAATGACTGATATGCATGGGAGCTTTGCTTTCACCTTCCTTACATCAAGCAGCTAAGCAAAGCATGGTAGAACTCAATAAATCTTTTTGCTAGAGTTCACCATCTTGCTTCTGAACTTTGTTTTCCTAATTACTATTCATGAAAAAAAAATACACAAAACAAGCCAAATCCACACTAAGATCCAAAGCTCTTAATTCTCTCAAGTATATTTGTAACAAATGGGTGCTTTTAGCAGCCATCAGACAGCATTGTGAATTTCAAACAGGAAAACCCATATCTGATGGATTTCATCTACCCAGCTGAGACATGTTAAGCACTCACTGCCCACGAACATGGGATTTTAATCTCACTGAAATATATGAGGCATGCAGCAGGAGAACATACCATAGTTTCGGCATGTATTGCTGAGGACACACTTGCACTGACCTCTGGGGGAAGACTGTGTGTGGTCAGTGCAGCAGTGGGAATGACCATCGAGGCCTCATTTTCCTGAGCATTGCACTGTACTCTGTGTGTATCTGAAACCTAAGACAATTGGTTGGGTTCATGTTGTAGTTAAAAATAAATGTCTACACAACCAATTAATTGTGGAATCTAAATTAAATGTTGGCTTAGATCTCTGCTTATGAACACAGTTTTTTAGTATAGCTTCCAAATACATTTTTGTGGAGACCTTTACAAACTTTCTTTTAGGTTTGATTACAATTCTGTGTGCTATTATATGTGCATGTGTGCACACATATCTGTATAATGTGCACAGTTATTTTTCTAATTAACATCCACAGTCCTGAGTCATCAATTAACTTTTTCTAAGGACTAAAAGGACAGCAACCCATACTGATTTTCCAACCAATCAAAAAAAGACAAATCACTCTTCAGGCAAATCAGGAGTCTTGACTTAAGCTTACCTGTACTTGGATCTTTGCCAATCTTTTAAAATCACCTTTCAAGAAATATCCCAAAAGTCTACAGAAATGTCTCTGAGCTTTAGATATAGTATCTGACAGAAAATGGTAATGTTATTTAATTACAAAATTAACTTTGAACGTTTTGGTGTGGAAAAACTGGGAAGTTTAGCTCTTTGAAGGTAGTATTCAAATTCAAAGCTTGTGGGTGGAGTTGGGGTGTCAAGGTGCATAAATAGGCAGTAGGAACAGCAGCATTCACACTGAAACCAGGAACACCTTTGCATCCTGGCAGGCGACTGAGAGAGTAAACAAGGTAAGGCACTGCACACTCTCTGCTTCAGAAGGTACCCGGGGGAGCTGTGAGCCTGAGCTAGCTGGGGATGGGGAATCTGATCAGTGGAAAGACTGCAGCAAAGCAGGCACAGTCCAGCGCAGCTTCTTATGAAGGAAAATGTCTGGAGAAATATTGCCTTTGCAGGTTCAAACAAAAAAAACCAAAACAGAAGAGGGATTATTTTGGAAAGCTTTCCAAAAGTGCACGTAGTCTTCCAGAAGTAAAGTTTTTAAGGAGCAGGTTTAATGTTCCTCTGTCTTTACTTTCTACATGATGCCTCTACAATAGCCTAAAATGTGCCTGATCTTCAATTTCCTGGTTGTCCAATACTTTTTTTTTTTCTTTTTAAGGAAGCATTATTTCTGCCATACAGCTCTAGCCAAAACAACTCTTGAGGCAACCCTGACAATCCAGAGTTTAACTGAACTTCATGCAATTTCTTCCTTGCCAAGGAGACTTTTCTTGGGGCAGAAAAGCAGTCTGCTGTAAAAGTTTTATTTCATACCTTCGAAGCAGGCTCTCTCTGGATATTTGAGCTCTATTGGACATCCCACTAGCAAAGACCATTGTATCACTCGTGGAAACTCAGCTTATGTCTCCTCCTGCAGTTCCTACCTGGAAAAACATTTTTGTTTTCCTGGAGTCCAGTTTTCATTGTCTGAACTTTAAAAATAGTCAGCCTGCTGTAGCGAGGGCTTTTTTTGCAGACACCTTTTTCTTTGTTTCTTTTCCACATGAATATTTTCAATGTTCTGCACTGCTTTTGGGATATCTTAAATTTTCTCTTTGTACCCACTATATTGGTTCTAGTTTCTAGGAGGAAATGTAATGAGAAAACATAGGGTCATATTGCTGAAATGATTTCCCCCTTCAGAGAAACATCCTAGCTGAAATGCTGAGCTTTCCATCAGATTTGTCTTGTCTCCATGTCCCAGTCTGGCTCAGGAAAAGCTCTCTGCTTTGTTCTGCTTTCACCTTCAAACTCCATTTCAGTTCCTACTGGGCCACACAACCACTCCTCCCAACTCTTTTTGTTACACATTCTGCTGGGTTTAAAGGATTAGATTATATTTTTAAGGGAAAAAACAGGATTGGAAGCTTCGACAACACCATTAAGCTGTGTCTATGCTAATGTTCATTGTAAAGCCTAGCTTAAACATTCTGGCTTCTCATTTGAGTTGCTCCCACAGCAAAATGGGGGAAGAGCTGAGATAAATTAATTTTCAGCACCTACAGCTGGGTTACTCCAGCACTGGGAGATCAAGGTAGAACTGTGAATTTATTAGGACTTGCAAGGACTTTGGGAATTGCTGTAACTCAGTTATTTTCCGGAGCATATCCAATACACGTGAAAAGAAGAAACTAACAAGCACAGGCATAAAAGGGCCATAGCCCGATGGCATGGCCAGGGGGGTGGGAAGCAGCCGGGTCCTTTAGGGCGCTGTGCTGAGCAAACCTGACTCTTCCGTGCCCTCAGGCCCCTGCCCGGAGCTGCTCCTTTCAGCCCTGACTCGCCCTGCTGCATGTTTGTGACTTGAGCTTTACCTGTCCTGTCCTCATTGCTGCGTGCCTCGCCGCCAGCAGCCATCTGGGAGGCACCGCCACCACCTGGATTTTCTCTCACCTGTTCCAGGAGCAGCCATGGAGAGGAGTTACGCGTCCTTGTTCTTGCTGCTCATTGTCATCTCTTGTGCCCTGGCAAAGGATGCGGGCAAGAAGGATTCAAAGGACACTACGGCTAAGCCAAAACTGCCTCAGACACTCTCCAGAGGTAAAAATACAAACAACTGAAAATAAAACCTCTGCCAATTTTTTTTTTAAAGTGTAATCTTGTGGATATTTCAGCTACTATGCTGTTCTAAAAAATTAATTCTCTTGCAACTCATTCTGCCAGACCTTTCCTAGTATTTCCTAGCCGCTCTACTCCTTCATTCCCGATTTAAAGCCCTCTGGCAGCGGGTTTGTCCCGAACTGCTCCCGGCAGAGGTGGGCAGGGCTCGCACCGGGCGTCCCCGGCCCTGCTGGTAAGGCGCTGTCTGAGGGTGTGTGTTTGTGTGTGTGTGTGCCCTGTCCCTCCGCAGGCTGGGGAGACCAGCTCATCTGGACGCAGACCTACGAGGAGGCGCTTTTCCGATCCAAGCACAGGTACCTGCCCTGCCCTGCCCTGCCCCGCCCGCCCTCAGCCCCGCGCCGCCCCGCTCCGCTCCGCTCCTAACCGCGGCACTTCTTTTCCAGCCAGAAACCCCTGATGATTATCCACCACTTGGAAGACTGCCCACACAGCCAAGGTAATCCTTTTGCACTCGAGAGGGGGAAAAAAAATAGTGTTTTAATTTTCTGGAAAAACGCTGTTTAAAAGAAAAAATAGCCACCGTTCTGCTTAAACCTTAGCGAAGTACTAGCTCGCACAAGCATAGGGAGTGTTCTTCAAGTTACTGTACCACGAAGGTGCTTTCCAATAAAATAAAAATGGCAATTCAGTATTGCATGATACAAAATGAATACATGAATGAGCACAGGTCAGCAGGGTTTGACCTCTGACAAATCTGAATTTGATTCACAGCACAATCAGCCAAAATCAATAGCAAGACCAGTAGCAAGAAATAACAATTTGTTGGAGAGACCATATTCAGCTCTTGATATCATCAATGATTGAGACTGAATCCAGCCAGGGACTAAATCAATCCAGGCTGAAACTGAGCTCTTCCATGATTTCTGGTAACTGGGATTGCTCTTTTCCCAGTGTTTTTGAATTTATCTGAGGGCCCTCCTTCCTGCAAGTCAATCCACATGGCAAGATCTTTGCATCCATCCATAGCTCCAGCAACTCCAGAAGGGTCTTTGGACAAGCATTTAAACCCTTCCAGACATTTTAGTCTGAAGCCCTATATGCTGTATGATCAAGTGCCTTAAGGTCTGGGGCCAGAAACCACCATAGTAGAACAGGAGGTTCGAAGGGTCAAATGCTCAAATTCAAACCTAAGCAGACTAATTTGAGAGCCAGCCGTACTCTCTGAATGAAGATGGGACATTTTGCACTGTTGTAATTACTCTTTAATGCAGAATATAAATGAATGGATCATGTTCCAATGGAATGAACTGAAAATTTTTGTTTGCTGCACTTGTAAACTGAAATTCTCATTTTGCTTCTTCAGTTTGTTTGAATTTCTTTTTGGAGGACAATATATTTCAAGGGCATCTTTTTTATTTTCTTTCCTATTTGTTTCTACTCTAGCCCTCAAGAAGGTCTTTGCTGAACACAAAGATATACAGAAACTGGCTGAAAAATTCATTCTCCTGAACCTTGTGGTAAGTTCCCTAGTTACACTTAATTAAGTGAAAGTGACAAAGTTCTGCTTCTAATTATGGCTTCTCTAACTTGAGTTTGATAGCTAGAGTTGGCTAGAAAACTGGCCACTGCTGAACCATAACAGATTTCATAGTAAGTCTTTTTCATTTGTAGCTATCATAAACTCAGAATGTGAGGGAATGTAAAGTTTAATAATAATATGAACTGTTACTAGTTTGCAATTCCAGCTGTTAAAAAACTGCACCACAGACAGTGAATCTCTTTAACTACAAAATGTATTATTTGAGCTGTATTTCATAATACAAAGTACGCTGAAGGAAAAGAATATTTATGTAGCATGCCCTCCTTGACTAGAACCTTCTGTTTTCTTTAAGTATGAAACCACAGACAAGAACCTTGCCCCTGATGGCCAGTACGTCCCTCGGGTTTTGTTCATAGGTGAGTACGTCAAGTGTCAAAGCTGATCTCAGCACAGAGCCCCTGCTGCACCATGCATCTCAAATCCCCAGGCTGATTAACAGGAATTTATTTCATGAGAAATATAAAAGTTCAAGTTGTTTTTGTGGATCAATACCACCCAGCTTCACAGGTCCAGCATTCCTCCCTCAATGGCTGATGCCACAGTCACTGGAGTGGGTAGCTCATCCCATTCCTAATAATCCTACAAACACAACATTAAACCTGAAATGTCAGAAACCCTGTTAGAACAATCTCTTAGCGGAAGCAGACATGTTACACAGACACATTTAGAAAGCAAGCAGGAGTGCAGAAAGATTTATTTCCTTTTATTTCCTTCTGCTTGAAGGTTAACCTCTACAAACCCCCTCACTCTTTTCCCAGATCCTTCCCTGACTGTGAGAGCAGATATTACTGGAAGATACTCGAATCGTCTCTATGCATATGAACCCTCTGACATTTCATTGTGTAAGTAGAGTGTTCTGACACATTCTGGAAATACTCTGAAAGCAGTCACATTTTTCATGTGACAAGGAATAACACCAGGCATTACAGATTCTCACCACCAGTACTTGCTGAAAGACATTTAACTGGGATTAAAATTATACAGGATGCTAGACTTAAACTCAGTAAGATGAAAAAAATGATGGCAGAGCCCTGGAGCTTTAAGCATCCATCTGTTTTAAAAGCAAGCATACATCAGTAGGAACTTGCATAATTCAGCAGCGTTCACTGCAAGCAACAGTGAGAATTCACACACAAGTCCCAACAGGCCAGGTCAGGAAATCTTCTGGGAGCAGGGAAAGATGTTTGCTACAGCCATCCCTCACTGCTGCACAGCTCCAATCTCTGCCCATGTGTCGGCATTAATGAATGTTCTCACTAGTAAAAATTAAACTCATGACATTCACAAATTGCTCGGAAGAGTAAGTGCATCTGAATCCCTTATAGCAATAGGCATGTGATTAAAAGTTTTAATAATAATGACATTTCCTCTGCAGCATTTTTGGTTGCTGGCAGAGGAAGCTGCAGCAAAAATAACATGCATGAATATTTCATTTCTAGTGTACTCAAATATGCAGAAAGCGCTGAAGCTCCTGAAAACTGAACTGTAAGAGGAAGAAGCAAGCCCTTAAATATTCTGGAGTCTTATCTTCTATCTCTTCTCCACACCTTGATACTGGTGAAGAGACTACTTAGAGTGATATTTAGTGATGTGTAGTGATAAACGCTACTGTTTTACATTAGCACTTTTGTACTGGGAAGCGTTTTTAAAAGCTGGAGGCTTTTATTTTAAGGCGTACAGAAGAATACTGTATGATTCAACTGTAAAAGTGATTTTTTAAAAAATAAATTCATTTCAAGTGTTTACATACAAAACATTGCTGTGTTTTCAATTTTTTTTCCCTTCTCTTCATCTACCATTATCAGAAATAGTAAAATCACCATGTTGCTTGAGACCACAGCTTATATTTTACATTCAAGCAATTTGGAAGGAAAAAGGCTGTTGTAGATCAATCCCAGCCAGCAGCCCAGCACCACAAAGCCACTTGCTCTCTCAGTCCACTCCAGTGAGAAAGGACAGAGAATCAGATTAAAAGTGAGAAAATGTACGGGTTCAGAAAAAGACAGTTTAATAGGTAAAGCAGAACCTGTATGCACAAGCAAAACAAAACGCAGGATTAATTTATTGCTTCCCGCAGGAAGGCAGGTGTCCAGCCACCTCCAGGAGAGCAGGGCCCCACCAAATGTAATGGTGGCTTGGGAAGACAAACACCATCACTCCAAACGTGTCCCCCTTCCTGCTTCTTCCCCCAGTTTGTATGGTGAGCATGGCATATCCCCTCATTCAGGTGGAGTCAGCTGTCTCAGCTCTGTCCGCTCCCAACTTCTCTGCAGCCCAGGGCTACTTGCTGGCAGGGCAGTGTGAGGGAGCAGCAGACCTCAACTCTGTCAGCAATCACAGAAAACAACCTTGTGTTATCAGCATCGTTGTGGCTGCAAATCCAAAGCACAGCACCACACAAGCTACTGTGAAGAGGATCAATTTAACCCAGCAGAGGAAAGCAGCTTTTTATCTCCAGTTTCAGCAGCTAGCTAATCTATTACTCAGGCTACTTTATCTCCAATTATTTTCTAGTAGCACCAACCCATGTGGAGCTTTCATTATCAGCCCTTTCTTCACAGCTAAGATAGCAAGAAGTCAAAATCTTTCACAGAAAAGTACTTGAGACTAGAAAAAGGGATTGTTTGCATAGAGAGCTTGTTTTTCTTTTGAACTGGCTGTATTCTGAAGTGATATAGGATGTAACTACTTCCCTTAAAAGGTCCCTGCTTACATCATATTTCAGTAAAGCCCTGAGGTAATTAATAAAGGGCTATCACGTTTACTATGTGGCTGGTTTTATGATTGCTTATTTTTAAGTCCAAAAGCGACAAGAGAAGTCAAAACTAAAATAAATGCTGCAGATGAACACCATGAAAGTGTACATTACATAAACACATAGGCAAAAAGGAGACTTTCCAGCCCCAAATATCTGCTATCTCTGAACTCAACAGCAGCATCAGTAAGAAACACTTCGGCCATGATCATGCCTTCATTATTTTCTCAGCTCTTTGGCAACAGCAGAATTCTTACCACTTCTATTACCATTACTGCCACTACCAGTCATGGTGAGAACTACAAGAGGAACACGCTTGGGAGGGCAGGACAGGTGAGAGAAGCAAGGGTTTCAGCTCAAGGGAATCTCTCAGCAAGGGAGGTACTTGCTAATAGGTCTTTGGCAAGCTGTGCAAACCCTGCCTACCAGAAAACCTCAAGAGGTACCTGGAAAGGGTCCCAGACATGGAATTCAGCATTCCTTCAGCACTTCAGTAAGATGTTACTTTCTATTGCAGCATCCAGAAGGAAAAGGAGATGCAGTGGGGGGCAGAAATAGTCTCTAGAATCATGTATTAGTAAGAAAAAGCAAAAAAATGTGGTCATATCACTCAGCAGTGGGACAGCACAGAGGGAGGCCAGAGCAGCTAGTTATCAGAATCATCTTTACCTACTCAACCCAAAGTACACTTGCTAGAGCTATGTGACATAAAACAAAGGCTGTCTGTGCCATTGTGTTTTACAAAGCTGTTTTCATAACACTATGGGAAGTAGCATAATTTCCTTAAGCAGAGGTACTGATGCTATGTATAATATCCAGTAAATGGATAAAAGGCATAACTACAAGGGCCTACTAATGTACACGCCTAGATGCAAATATGTACGTTACTACCGCCTGCAAGTATCAAGAAATGTTTCTGAAACTGAAATTTTGATACATAAATGGTCAACTTAATCCTGCTCTTTTAATCCTTTCCTATAAATACAGCATTTTTTTTAGGCTTACAGAGGCATCAAGCCAAGCTGAGATACCTAAAAAAGCCTCTTTCCATTTCTTTGGAAAACCTGGGAAATCATTGCTAACATACATATGATCATTAAATAACCCAAAGTACACAGGATGGCTATGGGGGTTTTAAGAATCCCACTAGCATTCAATCTTCTAATTAATTAGGTCTAAAATAATAATGCAAGTTAAGAACACTAACACATTCCTATTCACTTGTCAGCTATAGCTTTTAATGTATGTTTTTACAGACATCACTTCAAGT
Source organism: Rhabdornis inornatus (assembly GCA_013397075.1). NCBI lineage: Eukaryota > Metazoa > Chordata > Aves > Passeriformes > Rhabdornithidae > Rhabdornis > Rhabdornis inornatus. The sequence continues at coordinate 112,698 of VWZS01005595.1, forward strand.
TATACAAGCTTTCCCTTTTGTAATAGTTACTTTCATGCGAAAGGTGGCAGATACTGTACAGTAGTATCAGGATGTTAGTCAATATCTGGATTCACTTTCTCACACAGATGGGGAAGAATTAGATTGCTTTATAGCCAATTATTTTTACATGACAAAAATGTGTATGCATTTTGAAAGAAGACATCTTTCTACATTTTTCCAGAATAACCAACTTGAAGAAAGCATTTCAACAAACTAAGGCTGAAAGGCATCTAATGTAAGCAGTAAGAATGCTCCAAGTTAAATAATTCCATTACTTTGACACTGTGCTGCTGTAAATAGCTTCTAGAAAATCTGGTGACAATGAAATCCAAATCTCAAACAGTCAGGTGAAAATTAAAATGCATCTCCAGAAAACAAACAACAAAAAATCTTTGTGTGGTAAAAAAGTTTTTCAAGAAGAAAATGCAAAAAAGTTCAACGACAAAACCCATCAAGAACACGTATAAATAACTTTTTAAAGTACTCCAGTTCAGCACGTCAGAATAGTATGGCATTTCTTGTATACTCACATGAGTCAGAGAGGCAACACTCTTCACCTTCCAAAAACAGTCAGACTCGTCGTGTTTTACCGTCCCCTTCAGAACCAGGTTTGGAAAGCAAATCCACACCTCTGATTGGGAATTTCAACGTTTGTGTGAGTGGATGGGTTTGTTTAACCACAATCCCAACGAGACAATATATTCTTCATATGATAGAAAAACTTTAATCATTCCATACAGCCACTGATCTGTCTTTTGACTACTAAAACAAATTCACATTATGAGACATGAGAGTTTTGGAAGTGGTAATATTTTCAGTGTTTTTGCATTGGTGCACATTTACACTCCAGCATCATCTACCATACTTATGAAACCAGATCCACCCAAAACCACTACAAAAACAATCAGGAAAAAAAAGTCAAAATTCAAACAGCAATGTGGTATTATTTTAAGCTCCATTAACCCTCTCCATATGACAACTCCTCGGATTTATTACTGTAAACACAGAGCCTGTCTAAACCAAGAAAATGAATTATTCCTAAAGGTGGCCATGAGATCACTAATGTCCTCTTGGCAGCTATGGGGAATGGCTGGAGAGCAACTGGGAGAAATGAAACAGCAACTGGAAGAAAAGCACTGCGTACATTTTATTAGACTTCAGCAGGTACAGCAGCAGCTCCCAGAGCAGCTCCAAGAGAAGGTGCTGACCACAGATGCTGAAAATTCAGCTACAGCTGAAGAGAAGCAGTTCTATAGCAAGTTCTTGACATCCCTCTGCTTTCAGTTTCTGTTCTTCCCCTTCAAAACCTCAAGATAATTTCTTCTTCAGGAGCACTCAGCCCATTAAAGTCTGAAAGTGCTTTGATGGGCATATGTTTCAACTTCTTTTTGCCTCCTCTGTAGGAGTAAGGAGTGATCTCTCTAGTAAAGGGCGACTGTATGAGAATCTACTTCTGTCTGCCTCCAAACTTTCTTTCCACCTTGCTCAGGTGCTGTATTCCTCAGCAGAGGGCCTTAATATTCTTCCCCTTGTCTTCCTGTAGACTTGTCTTTCAGGCTACAGCAACCGCCTACCCTGCCAGCAGCAGCGAGTGAAGAATGAATGAAGAAAAGGTGCAGTGCAGATCTGCAATTCAGTATGATTAGAAACAAATGGAACATTGTGCACCTTGGGTGTTTACATGTCTGCTGTTTCAGCTGATGCACCACCTCTTTTACAGGCAGCAAGAAGGACTATGTTTTCCTTCAGCTCACACAATACTTTCTACATGGATAATGTACCATTCTAACTTGAATTCTTTGTTTTCAGAAAACAAACTACTGGAAACCATTTTCTTTGTTGCTGTTTTTCTTTCTTTTTTTTTTTTTTTTACACATTATTCAATCTCTCATGAAATCAAGACTGTTATCTGGATGACACAGAAATATACACTGCTGAGTTATTACAACGACTTTACACCATCTAAAAAAATAGCTGTACAACAACTTTCCAGACATCAAGTTTCTTACATCAGAGATGACAGACACTGATTGTGCAAATACAGAACCTCATTCACTTGTCAAGGGAAAAAAGTTTCAAGTTAATCAGCTGCAGATTACATTTTCCTGGTTTTCTTCATTCATTGTTCTCATAATGACAGTATTCATTAACATTGTTTTTATTCTCAACAAAATTCTAAAGCTACAAGAAAACCAAAACAAACAGGGAAGGGGAGGGATGAAGATTACAGTAGTCATTAACATACACTTATGTGCACTATAGAAAATAACACCTCTAGTTTCTATTTTTATTTTAATAGGAAAGTGGGAGACAAAAAAGTTTACTAGAGTACATCCTAAAACCTAAGTAAATCATACCAAACCATCCACTGTAAATTTTTATCATTTTAATGAGAATTCATGTGAATTTTTGTAATCAATGAATACAGCAGAAAATACCTCTGGGTTTTGGTTTTTTTTTTACACCAGATAACCCAGTAGTGCTATAAAACTCATTGTATAGAGTTCACCATATCAATTAACAAAGTCTTAACCAGCAGTTCAACTTTGCCCAGCTACTGAATGCACCCATCTACTTTAAGATAGAGATTCTTAGAAGAAAAATAGTAAAAATTAAATATGAAAACTACACATTTCTTACAGAACTTGAGTTTTATTTTGTGTACATGTAGAATACCTATTATGGAGAAATACCAAAACTATGGAGAATCAGTATTTTTAAGTAGAGGGTGCAGAGAGAAGACTTAGTCCTTTATAAACTTATCAAATAAATGCACTAGGGTTTGCACGAGGATCCTTTTGGTTCCTGTATCTGTAAGTCAGCCAGACTCCCAGAATCTGAAAATAAAAACCAAAGATATTATTAAGTAGAAGGTCTCCACCCCATCCTCTAGTTTTACAAAATTTGTTTTAAACATTAAATCATGACAACAAATTTCCAGTATACAAGTTTAGGATATTTTACTGTTGCTAAAATTGTACAACCACACTCCATCTTAATTAGAAAAAAGAATGCACCCTCTCTCTCTGAGAAAAATCATATCCTAACAACACAGAGAAAAACAAAACAAAATATTCACAATGCAATAAAAAATTTCCATTGTTATAACAAAAGTTAAATTATTCTTCTCCTCTTCCCAAATGGTAAATACTCATAAAGCTGCTTTTAGTATAATGATAAAACAATTCGCCAAATTGTTTCATTTTACCATTACCACTTAACTATACAGTCATTCTTGTGCATTTTCAGATCTTGCTATTCCCCCCAAGTACCTCCCTTCCCTCCCAGCACCTTCACATTTTTAGCTGAGAGATGGCTGAGGTCAGCATGATTCTGTTTAAGTTGCCATATCTCTCTCGTTCCTGTCATATGTACAACCTTCTAAAAACACCACTAAGCAGCAGGAAGAATATTTTCACATGCTCAGCTTTGGGATGAGAAAAGACTTGCTCTGAGGATTTTATACTCCAATCAATAAAGCAAGTTACACATTATCATGGCACTAAAGCAAAGAGCCTAAAGACCTTTTTAATTTTAACCTACTATTTAAAATGGTTCACTCCTCATGCAACTCTATCTTTGCACTACAGGTGGCACCAAAAAAAAAACCCATACCTCAAAGAACTTACGTGTGCTAGAGTGAGGAATAGCTGGGAAGAAGAGGGAACAAGGTAAAGCAACAGCACTTTTTTTATTACTGTTGGAGAATGGTACAATTGAACAGCTAACTTTCTGTGAAGCTTAAACTTTACAGCACTGTATTTTAATGCTGAGGTTTCTTGTCTAAGTAACAAAGTTGCAAGAAAAGTCTTCTGTCTGACAGACTTAAGCAAGCTCACAGTTTTGAAAAATTTGGCCTAATTAATTATTTGACTCCTGAGAGTGGACTGAGGTTACCTGTAATAAACCCCCTAAAATTTTGTTTCACAAAACAAAACTTTAAAAATGGGAAAAAAGCACTTAATTTTCCAACCATCCACTCACCTCTGTAAAACTGAAGAAGAGTCCTATCCCTCCAACAAATCTCAGCACCATTCCAGCATATTCCTCCATTATCGGTGCACATGGTCTACAGTGGAGAGTTCTAAGACAATCCTGTAGCAGATACAGAGAATTGCTTTCCATTTGCCGATGACACTTTGTTGTTTGAAATCATCTAGTTTGCTCTAGAAGAGACTGCTATCCATGGACAAAACTCCAGCAGTTTTAAAAGACTACAAGACAGCAAGTATATATAAACGACAGAGGAGTACAAACTCTGCAGGGTGCTCTGTAATTGTCTTTCCACAAAGTTAAGAGAGGAAAATTAGTATCACTGTAACAACTACATTACATGTCTGTTAAAATGCTGCTTTCTGTAACTGTGAAAACAACTGTACATTTTTGAACAAACACAGTGTGAAAAAGTTATGGTCTCTCACACTTGAAGAACTTACAGCGGCGCAGGTTCCATTCGAATAAAAAACTCTGAATCCACAACAATTCAGATTTCTCTCAATATCTGATCTTGCGCTGTTGGTGTTAGTCCATCCCACCTCTAGAAGTTCACTCTAGAAGCCATAAGCAAACACATATTACATTAATTGAACTGTTTTACACTACAAGCCAATATACAAAATCAAGTTGATAATGCTCTAACTAAAGCCTTCAGATCTTGATGCTTAACAGGAGAATATAAGTATATTAAAGAATGACTGGGGTGTGCAAAGAGGCTGCTGTCCAATGAAAGAACAGCACCTAACAGCAGCACATTCACAGGTATAATTCCTTTCCTTCCTTTGTTTTTGCTAAACCCAACAAGATCACTAGTAAAGGAACATGCAACTCTGCCCAGGCTATACACAAAAAGCACCACCACATGCAAAAACCGATTGTTTAGTCACTGTGCCCTTACTCACTTTAAGAACTGGTCTCCATACCACATGGAAGACTGTTTTACTTCCACACATAACTGCCTAATGTAGTTATGACCTTTCCAGTTACACAAGAACAATTAAGTGACTTTATCAAATTTACACCATGATTATTGTCTCTTTCATCAGCTTATTTGAAATTGCCAAACATGAGATATATTCAAGATATCATACTGCTACACCTGTGACCATAAACCTAGACAGGAAGCTTAAAGAAATCAATTAAAAAAAAGGTCATTTTAGGTCCCAAATGTATTTCTTTCTAGCAACCAAAGCCAAACACTGACCAAGGTCTAGTCTTTAATAAATGACACAATGTTGATTTTCTTAAAATATGCTCTCCCCATTTTTGGAGGACCATATACAAATACATGTGCCTCTGTACATATATATTTATAGTGTTATGCTATAGATTAACTGAGAAGTCAGGAAACTTTTCTTACCTGCTGTTCCTCATTTAATGCCAAACAAGCACAGGAGACAGAAAACTGGACAATAAAGACTAGCAGAAGAATAATCATGTACTGGTAACAATCAATAGTTAAGGATATACTCTCAAATTAATTTTGCTTTTATAACATATATATCTAATGGTATTCCTTATTTCACTGGGTAACAATAAGTCCTTTAAAACAAAAGAACTATGGAAGCAAATTCTGACTGGATGAGAAAACATGACCTAAATAATGTTCCCAAAACGCAATCACCATGTATTATCTCTTTTTGGCTACTACTACACATAGCTGGTATTTCCGGGTTAGGTATTTCTTGCCTAGCAAGAAAACATGAGCAGAGAGATTAAGAAAGGGATCTTTGAGAGAAAAATCTTCAGCCATTTTCTCCAGCTTTAGGGACTCACATAATTTCAATATACTTTACTTAAATAAAGTAGCACAGAAAATATTATTCTGGGTATTGCATATTCAGATTACATTTTTAAAATAACAGAGTCCTGTAATTAATTAAAAAAAAATAACTTTAGTGTATATTAAAAATAAAAAAAAAGTAAGAGTTGCTCTTGGAACACAGCTTCACACACTTTCAGACTACTGCATCTGAAGATGGTATAAAATAAAGAATAAACTTTGATACTAAAGATCATGTTTTGAAAGTTGGGGAGTACTTTCAAAATTTAGCTGCTGTGTTCAGAGGCAGATACTTCACACAATTAAGCTGTTTGTAAAGTGGAGGTCAGTTCTTATTCACAGACCACAGAAGTTAAACATTAACAGTTTACCTACTTTAGCTCCGTGTAGGGCTGAACACACAGTAAGAGGCAACTGTGACAGAGTGAGCTATCATAAAAAGCTCTCAAAGAAATAAAATGGTCTTATTTTTAAAAAGAGACGTGAATACTTCTATCTCCAGAGCACAAACAATGGAGGAAAAAAAGGAAACTGAAATAAAGTTAAATGGGAAGGAAGTCTAATTTAGACTGCACTTGACCAAAGTAGGATTGTGAATTTCTGTTTCTGAAGCACTTCCCCCAGCGGTCTCAGCTGACAGAGGTTGTTTACATGGCTCCAACCATGCTGCAATCAATGCAATGCATCAGAAGGATACAAAGAATAGCAATACTTGATGATGTTTCACTGCACCAATCAATCCAACTAAGGCAATAAAGAAGAGGAAGACTCCCACTGCAATTACCACTCCAACAACTTTGAAACTAGAGATGAGGCCGAAGCCAATTCCCCATGCTGCAATTCCAATGAGCAGCAGGCTCACCAGCTGGAGGGAAGAGAAAACACAAAGTTAGACTGCATATTAAAATAGGCTCCCACGCACAGATAATTTTTTTACATTAAAGTTGTTTTTAGAAAGGTACAATTTTTCTTTCTGGTCCAAAGAGAAGAAACACAATCCTAAACAAACCAATCCTCCACATCATTATATAGGTAATTTCAGTTCCAGATGTTTCAAGGCACACATATTCTTCCACACTGTGGAACTGTTAGAACTCAACCTACCTGTAAGTCAAGCCATGTTGTACTACCAGTGACTAGAGGCACTAAGCTGTAGATCGTAACGTAATTGACAAATAAGCTAAAATCATCAGCTTTAATTCAGAGTGGAATAAGAATGAAAATTTTTGATGTTTTGTGAAACTGCGGCAGTATATTTAAAAAAAAATAGAATATACAGCTGCACAGCTCTGAATGTATAAAAAAGGGCACTTTGCCAAAACTTACCGTAATCAGCTGTATTAATTCATTTAAGAAGTTTCTATACACTTGATGATGTAACACAACATTTAACACAGGCACACATTTCGGAACTAAATGTCAAGGATGTTATGCAGTAAAACAATAAGGGCATCCTGTCTCCTCTGCATATTTTTTCAAGAAAACAGCTCTACTATTAAGGGAATCCTATTTCAATACCCAAAACACTTATGCTGTTTCCTTCCTTTTAAACATGGTATTCAGGGAAGGCAGGCAGGAATCTGTCCCAGTTACTTCACAGAGATTTATTGTTTATATGGGCAGGAAGCTCCAGCCTTTCCTGTTTCCACACCAAAAAACACAACCCCAAGAAAAAAGAAATTTCAACATGAAAAGCTGAAGAGAAATCTGTAATGAAGTCCAGCAGGAGGGAAGCAGCAGACAAAGCCAACCCAGATGTCCAAGGCACAAGATGCCCAAGACTATCTGGTGAAACAGACCTATGTGTAACATTGCTCATTACATTCTCTCTTAAATGACATCAATTCAACATGCATGTTTTACCTTTCCAAAACTCTGATCTCACCAAAAAATACCCAGCTTTAAAGCTATTTCAAAAAAATCCAAATCTACAATATAAAACAGTAGGCATTTAGTCTAGTCCAACTACTTGCCTTAGTTTAATAACAGGTATAGAGCAAGCACTGACACTTGCTCACCATTTCCATCCAAACAAGGCATATTCCCATGACATTTTGCTGCTTACCCAGAGGCAGGAAGGATTAAAAAAAAAAAGGTAATTTCCAACTTATCACTTTAGAATTCCCCTACAGCTGGGAAGTCTTGTTAATTTTAATGCCAAATACATCTGTACACTTTTTCAATTTAAGTACCTTTTAGAGGACTAACATATGTAATGCAACTCTTGAAACACGGAAATCTAGGATAACAACAAGAAAGCTAGTAAAACAACTAGAGATGCTCATCAAGAACAAAACACAGCAGGTAGATTTTTTTTTTTTTGTTTATGCAGGAACACATCTCAAAAAACTTTTTACCAAAAACCAGTAATCCACACAAGAAATTTAAGAGCCTGCAAGAACAAAAGCAGGATATTTGTCATACCTACACTTCTCTCTTAACACATAGACAAAAAATATATAAAATTCAAAGGAATTGTTCAATACCAGCAGAGTTTTAGGATGATTTCACTTTTCTCTTTGTTTCTCTTAAAAAAGTCTGAATTACCACACTTATTTAAAACCAAAAAAACAGGACAAGGTGTCATGAATCAAAATTACAGAGGACTGAAGAAAAAAAAAAAATAAAACACCTTGGCTCTAACACAGACAAATTTTCTGAATCCATGCTGCACAAGCCTATGAACTTCCTGATACTGATACATTAAATATTAGCCTTGCTAATCAGTTTATTGCAAAACCTACCTTTTCTGATCTGTGCCCATTCACTTAATTTCACTGTCTCATTCCACTAGAAAGATTTATTTTTCCACATAAGTACCAGATGCAAAAGAAACAAAAGAAACCCCACAGCCCAATTTCCAATCAAAAAGTGCTGTCTGACATCCCATGCTCTGCATCAGCTTCTAAGCGCTGAACTCACACTGCCACTACATATGTCTTTTAAAAAAAAAAGTCTCACAAGCAATGATAAATTCCATTTATTTCACAAAGAAGAGCAGATTAAACTTTGTTCCTAATGATTTTCACCAATACTTTTCTGTAGGAGGGCAAATCTTCCACCAATCTGCCTCCAAGACACCAAAATGTGTGTTTGTTCAGCTCTTTGCTCAGTTCATAAGAGCTCCAAAAGAATTAGACGAAATTAATTGGTTCTTAAAATACTGCAATCAAAACAAAAGACAAAATCTGTGCCTCTAAGACCTACTGGATAAACACAGTCCATGAGGTGCAGGGTACCAGTTGCTTTGTGCTGCCATTACTGATCTCATCTTACATTAATCTGATGATATATGCATAAAATTAGTTGCATGACACTACACAAGCCCTGACACCCTGGCACAAAAAGCTTTTCTGGTGGAAACAGACATATGTAGAATCTAGAATAGCCCTGGTTTTAAATCATGTGGGGGGAAAAAAAGCTTCTCTGGATTTTAAATCCATTACTGAACTCCAGATATTCAGGAAATAACATAAAATAGTTTAGTTTCACATTTGACCACATTCAAGTTTTAGAGCTATCAATCTCATTTTCAAGTGTTACCTACATAACACCAAGGGTCTATTTTCTTTCACTTGACAAAGTTGTCCATTGCCCAATTCCTTAAAACATCTGGAAATTTAGATCCATGCTACTGGGCTCTGGCTGACAAACTACGTGAAAATGCTGTATCCAGTCAGGGAGATTCATGATATGGATCAAAATAATTACTGGCTACTCCTTTCTTGCCACTTTGGCAAGAAAGGAGTGGCCAGTAAGTATTGTGGAAAATTGACTGTTTCAAAACTGAAATGGAAACTAACCACTCCAGAAACTGATTTCGTATTAAGTTTCTGTCTCTTCCACATGTCTACTGAAAGATAAAATTATTGTTATTCCTTCATATTCCGGTTTGGCACAGACTATCTGAATGAGAGGAATAACTCTCTCTATATACTTTTTAGTGCCATAATGCAAAAAACTAAAGTAAAACACTACTACAAAAAGGAAAAGTAACTTAAGTTGTTTTGAGAAGAGTTTTTACAAGTCTGTAAAACAGTGCAAGGCTCATAGTGTTAGGCACTGTTTAGCCACTAGAAATGACCACTCAACAGTGCTTATCACACTGTTTTGAGATGAAAGGATTTAAATGAAATATTTCTAAAACTGAAGCTGCTATGGCGCTATAGTGTAATGTACTTGAAACAAAATTAGTGACCCTAACCACTTCAAATGAGTAACATGTACATTCCAAACATACAAGTTTTACCTACATGCAAAAAGGCCACATAGTTCTGTTAAATAAAGGAAGAAGGACTCTCTACTGAGCTTCTGAATGTCACATTTTATTCAACTGAGACCACATTTCACAGCAGAAGTCTCCCAAAGTAAACAGTGTCATCCTTGGAAGACTGAACTATCTGTGAAACTTCATTTTACCTATATGAATTTATTTACCCAAAGCTAGTTTTGGCTAGTAACACTTCAAATATCTGTGTGGTGTATTTACCAGAAATATCTGAAACACAGTCCAGTTTTTAGTGATTAGGGCTAATCCAGTTTCCTATAGGAGGGCTGGAGAAATGGCCTGTTAGACTGAATGCCCACACGCCAGACTGCTGAACAATGTAGAGCAGTAATTGATGGCTCAGCACCCTGCTGGTAGCAGGTAAGCACCACCACAAAGGCTGATACTGGCGTAAATAACATACAGTATCATCAATATCTTCACAGTATATTCTTCTGAATATACACAAAATGAATTCTCAGAAAATTTGTGGATGATACTATACAAGGAAGAATGGTTGATTCTCCAAAAAGAGATTTAACTCAGATATACCTTGATAAACTTGAGGAATAAGCCAACCTTAGGAACCTTGCAAAGTGAAAAATTGTGCTCCTAGGTGCTTCAGTGGAGCCTGGGATCAGACCAGTTGAACAACAGCCTTACTGGATGGATAGATATGCAGATCAAACTGTTTGTCAGGCTGAATACAAGCCAGGAATCAGCTCTCACTGCAAACAGGGAAAGCCAAGAGGATTGCAATCAAAGGAAACACAATGCTGGTGAGATTGAAGCTCACATACTGTGTTCTATTTCAAGTCTCCCAGGCGGAAAAGGAATTTGAGAACCCCCGATATAAGTCAGTAAAACGGCATGAAGCCTTGAGAAGAGGTGATGGATCTGGGTTTGTTTAGTATGACAAAGAGGCTGCCTAGGGGTAATCACATAGTAACTGAAGCTGAAGGCACATTACATAAACATGGAGACAAACTCTTCTGGATATCACAAATAACAGCTTAGGAGGTTCAGACTGGACATTAGAAAACACATCTTCAAGGTGGTTTGATGATGATCTTTGTCCTCAGGGTTTTCCAAGACTCCACAGACTAAGCCACAGAAAGCAAGCTACTGTTATTCCTAATCCTGCTCTGAGCAGGTGCCTGGACTGATGAGCTCCAAAAATGCCTTCCAACCAACACCCCCACACACCACAGACAGCACTTCAACCATGCCACTCTCTCCACACCAAAAATCAAAATTTTAACAGGTAGATAAGAGGTGGATTTAGCACTGACCAAGGACTTTTCTGCACCATCTAGCTCACTACATAGCTTCTAAACCGTCTATCAGCAAAACACCTTCTTACAAGCAGTAAGAAAGTCTCTCAAAGGCCAACAAATGATTCTTCAGAAGTACTTACATGGCTTCAAAAACACAAGTACAAGTCTTGTTCTCAGAAGTGATTTAAAAGGTCACACTCACTTAAGGCATGTTCACATAAAAGCCAACAAGCATTACGAGCGAAGAATATAATAACCTCAAACCGGAGTCATTTGTGTACAGAATGATGCTATAAGCACATACTGTCCACAAACCAGAAAAAACAACACAAAGCCACAGAAAGTGCATAAATGTGGAGGGGTGACAGTATTTTGTATTTAATATCTTCATTTACTATATATTATCTTCTCCACCAATTCGAGCTCTAGCTACCTTACTTAAAAGGCACACACAGAAATACAAGCTTAGCATAATCCAATATATAAGCTAGTAATTTTGACATTAAATAAATGCTTTACCAGAACAAACCTTTAGGTAGCACAAATTCTAAATGAAGATCAGTGGTCTTCCCTAGGAGATAAGAGCATTTCTGCTTTAAAGTGAAAAAATGGGAAAAAAAAAAAATCAAGCATATTATCAGCAGAAAAAAACATTACTCCAATGCCAGTGTTTGTATAGGAAAAATTCTAGGGAAGATTTCAGTTCAAGATCAGTGGAAGAGATAAGACTCCAGTTTAGACGACTTCCCTTTTTTTTATACACATATATACACACATTTGAACTTCAGAGATGTTCCAAAAATAACAGTTTCTCTAACAAATCTCCTAATTTGCTCTCGTCTTTAAATCAAAGTTCTCTTGCAGCCCATAGCTGCTCATTTCCCTTGTTCCTGTAGTGGAAAAAACATACTTCTCTCTCCACAAGTGCCCCTTCTGTACTTATGTGCAAGTTCACAGTCTACATTACAAAAAAGAAACAAAGATGCTAACAAACTACTTCTCTATACAATGCCATGAGAAACAATTCAAATGCTAAAACCACTTCCTTCTTACAACAGCAAGCCACCAGCAAATCTGCTGTCTTGACTAACTGGCAACTTTTTGGTATTTCAACTAGCTTGGACTACTGGCTAGGAAGGAAGTCATACGCAGAAATTGGTATTCCCACTGCTTCCTTACCTCGTCAGTACAAACAGGAGTTGGTAAAAACTACATTACAGAATTTAGATTTCACAAACTACTGACTCACCATTCCCAGGTAAAGAGATTATATAACATTTATACTCATATCAGCAACGGAAATATTTACAGAATAGCTGTCAGGCTGAATATGGAACAGGAACTAAAACCAGAGAGATTACACAAATGATTAAATACATCCCTCTGCATGTAAGTTCATATTCTACTACTTCTTAAGGGTGCTTTAAAATTTAAATGTCAAATGGCATATATACTGAAGGTAGAGGTGTCCACCATTCTCCCTTCAACTTCGGCAACCGTTTCTGCACAGCCATAGAGAATCTAAAAGACAATTCTGATTCCTGGCACTTCATTTAAAAACACCACATTAAAACAACAGGCGGTACACAGTGGTGTAACCATAACCTTTAGCAAGTCAAAATGAAACTAAATTGTTTTCTATCACAGCTGTAAGCTACTCAACGTGTAAGCAACTTTATTTCCTTACACTACTACTTCAGCTTTACTGAGAACAAAGGAAAGCTCTGGGTACCTCCAAAGGATTCCTAGCAAAAAGCAAAATCTTCCACCTCTACGTGACTTACTTAAATGAAGAGTGATCAGTGCTCTTTACAGACTACTGAACAGCCTTGAGACACGTACTCTGGAACAAGCAATTTATGTAAAAGGCAGCATTCCTGACCCCTATCACAAAAGTCTGTTCTTTCAGTTTCAGGCCTTGTAAAGAGTTCTTCACCTTATTGGCCACGTAACAAACTACTTACATGCTAAAATGTCAGCTAGATGTAACCCCTGCTTAACACTCTCTGGTCTTGGGAAATAGAAACTTTCTGCTGTGCAGCAGGAACCATTATGCTCTAAAATGTTTACTTTTACTCGTGTGTTTGTTTTTTAAGAGGTTCTGAAATGTTTTCAGAAAGCCTGGTAAGCCCACAGATCCTTCTTCCACACATCTTATCTCCTTCAACACAAAAACAAGAGTACAAAACCCCAAACTAATAACATAAGCTACAAAGCCTCTATAGGGCATTCAAAAGCGTTCTCAGTAATTGTGCTGGTTTTGAAGCGCCCACCTGCACCACCAGGATGGCTGAAAAGATCAGCAGTATCAAACACACCATGTTCCATATACCCTCCTCCTCTGTGCCCTGTCACTCTCCTGCTCTTTCCCTAAGGACAGGCTGTCTTCTTAGCTCCAAACGCCACTGCGCACTCTGCACAAGACAATGAAAAACCAAAACCCGCTCCCAGCTGGTCTATGGACCCAGCACACGCCACAATTCTGACCCACCACCACAAACAGCTGCTACTTTGGCTATAAACCGACACACAGTATAGCCAAGGGCCTTTCCAAGCCCTGGGAAAATATCTTTAAATATCTATCTGTACTTTCGCTGTACTCTGCTGTGTTTTCAAGCGTGAGCATAGAAACCTTTCCAAAACGCCAATGAAAACAAAAAGGCCACAAGACTGACACGACCAACATTACCTTCCTTGACTAATACCTTGGAGCCTCTGTACCAATTTTATTTACATGTCCAGATTAGATAGCCCAGGTTATACTGCCATCTTCAAAATGTTCTCAAGAAAAACAGAAGTGGCTCCAAGGCAACCCATCCCATTTGCTGAGCATCCAGTCATGACAATGAGGGAGACCAGCACAGAACAGGCTGCTGCTGGGGCAAGCTCTTGATGCTGCACACCTAAATGCTGACCAGAGCCTGTCAGACAGGGCAAGCAGCGGGTTATTTACTTCTCACAGCTGAAAATGAACTTAAACCAAAATGGAACTGCACCCAGAGATCACAGGCTCACTCACCAATGTGAAAGAAATTGCCACTTGAGGCAAGAACTGTGCTTCTGTAACTCCTGTCTGCTTGTACCTGGCACTGTGTAGCCACTACACCAGTCAGGAAATACCAGAGAACACGAAGCCACATCCCCTTTCCCAAGGAAAATCCAGATGTTCACCCTGCATCTAACACCAGGTTTCCCCTACGCAGAAAAAAGATGAAGCAGACAGATTTGCACAGAAGGTGCAACATTCCTCTGCATCAGGAACTCTCAAAGTATGACAAATATTAAATACCTTAGTAATTAAAATCCTCTTAAAATATCCAAGGCCAGGCTGGATGAGGCTTTGAACAACCTGGTCTAGTGGCAGGTGTCCCTCTCCATGGCAGAGGGGTTGGGCTATCATGATTTTGAAGGTCGCTTCCAACCCAAATCATTCTATGACTGGTTCAAATCTGAGAATTTCTATACTTATCTTTGCATATTTCTATAATACAGGGAAAGCAAGTTTGATAAAGAGGGCAGAAAGCTCAAATGCACCTTCAGTAATAATTACAGCACTCAGAGAACAAGAAACAGTGATAGGAAAAACAAAACAAGCCAAAAAAACTCTTTCGAACACAATGCCTTGGAAATGGATGCAAAAACCGAGTCACTTAATAGGCAATCAAAAAAAGAGGTTCAGAGAACAAAGTAATAGAAAAAGTGAATTATTTTGATACAGTACTTTCTATTGCTACAAGTAAATGTGGAGGCTTTTATGGAATAAGCTTTGTGCTGCTAAAAAAATACATACTCCTAATGGAAAAGGTACTGTATATTTTAACTGAAATCAAATGGCTGCTCTAGGTGTAAGAAAAACAGAAAGCCTGCTCAACAAAATGTGAGATGTTTACATGCTGCCAACAAACATTTCTTGTTTCCTCCTGCAGCAATAATTAACTAGCTGCTTGGGTGACAAAGCCAGCATGCACCACCCAAATGAACAGTCGGTATTTTTTTTAATTTGAGTATCTGATCTCATGGCTCACCTACCACTTCAGCCTTTCACCACTAGTTAGGAACTTCCCTTTCCAAAAATCAAATCTGAACAAAGATATTGACTCTTTGCACTTAAACACAAACATTGAAGACTTCCTTGGAAGCTTAAGTTTGAAGCTACAAACACATCCCTGAATTTGGACTAATTCTGTGGACAGGCACTTTAAACACTTTGTATGGATTTGCCATTTGAAGGGAAATGCAAATATGACTGACTAAATGAAAAACTAAATAGGCCAGATACCCAAAATTAGTATTTTAAAGGTTCTTGTATTCAGTTCTTCCACGTAAGGTTTATTCTGACAATTTACATCATCATATACCCAGAGTCAATAAATAGTCTCAATTATTTTTTTCTATTCTTCCTCTACGCATAAGAAATCATACTGAAGTCAGCAAGACTCAGCACAGACGCCAGAATTACTCATATAAAATAGACTGAAAAACAGAATCAGAGCCTAAGGACACTAACTTAGTCAGGAAAAAAAACAAAAGTCATCAGCAAAGCAACATCTGAAAAGAACATTAAGTGAGCCATTAGGTTACTGGGTTTCTGCTTTCTTGCCTTAAACCAGTAACTGATTTATTAATGTCAGGACATATATTTTTCTTGGTGTACTACAGCAAAAACTCAAAAAAGGCAGTACTAAAAATAAATTAAAGTCCAATGTAATATTTTATCTAGTAGTGTTTTAATGAAAAGTGGAATATAGAGTGAAACCTCCAATATGCAGTTTTCAGGGTTAATTCATGTCATATAGATACATCAGTGCTGGCAACAAAAACATCCAAGTGTTATCTATCCCTTCTTACCACCACTACTCCCTTCTCATCACTTATTAGTGGATCAACACTATTTTAAAGAGATGATTATTAAGTTATTGCCCTGATTGTCTTCTGTATTTTTTTACAGCTGGGAGAAAATATGTCCATCATTCACTGCGATGCTCCAACCCTTGTATTTCAGGTTTCTGTTTAAACAAGGAACAGAGAAGCCCACACATCTTACTAGATCAACTCTACCAGGCCAACTAAGCACCATGTTATTTCTCCAATTATGGATTTAAAAGCATTAAGTCTTGTAACTTGTCTATAATTAACAAACAATACTAGCAATAACAATTGGATATTCTTGTAACTATAGTTTAAAGACATCATTCCTCCCTTTCAGCAAAAACGTATGTTCTGTATAGGTCAAGTGACAGAAGACCAAGTGACACCCACAAAGTAAAGTCTACTCAAGGAGACATCAGAGATTAAGGTTGTAAATACACTGTACAGGTACCATAGACAGAACTACAGAAGTCCAAAAGTTCAACCCACCCTTGCTGAGGCCAGCTATGTCCAAAAGACCTACCATACTCATTATATCTGGTTAATACACGGCTATATGACTGCAGAAATAAATGATGGAGTCATTAGAAAGAAAACACCTGCTGTCCACATGACATCACAATCAGATTTGTGCATCCATCTGAGAATGATCCAGATTTCTCTCACTCTTCTTATTCACTCAAGGAATAATAGCAATAAGAACAAAAGAAGCCATGCATTAACTGAAAAGTTAAATTGGAATGGGATAATGCACCCACAACCCACCTTCTGGGACAGGAAAATCCTATGAAAAGTTGACCACAATGATCTTCTGGAGTCCCTTCCAACCCAAGCTATTTTATGATTCTAACTTAGCTCCACCATGACACTATATATACATTAAAATTACCTTCAGCTGCAGATACCAAACAGCTATCTGCTCCCCTTTGTTCTGGCTGGGTGTAGCCCAACAACACAAGGCATCACAGGGATCCAGGCTGACTTTGACAGTGGTTAGATGGGCTGCCTAAGCATGCTCCAGAGTTTTTCAGAGATATATTTCATTTCTCAAGCTCATCTAAGGATGGAGACCAAGTAATAGTGCAGCCTCTCCTACATAACGGTTTCTCTTCTGCTCTTTTCTGAGGAAAGGAGGAGTCGGGTCACCTCATACACCCAAGAATATAACATCAACCAACTCCTGGCTTCAGCACAGGTGCTCCCACATCCCTTTGTGCTCCATCCTGGTGAGCACCATCAGGTCCAATTACTGCCAGCTACTGTTTGTTCTGATGAACAATGTCAGACCTGCTTGGTTCTCCTGTCCTGCCTTCAGCCGAGATCGGCCAGTGCTTTCAGAAAAGCATGGATACAACTGCCCATAAGCACTGGCTGACTCTAATTTCAGTCTGCTGGAAGTCACTCCCAAGCACAGTTGTTAACTTGAAACATTAGAGGACATTCTAGCTCTCCAGATGTGCTGTGAGAGGAAGCCATTACACTTACTCCCATTTCTTGCGATTTCTGAGCCCTTTAAAAATAGATAACGAGGAAAAAAAATTCCCGTAGCTACACCACAATTGGAGATTTTATTCTTCTCTGTTGAAAACAAGCTCTCCGACATGCTGGAACAAAATGAGGCACCTGCCTGGAGCTCTCCCCAGCAAACTCAATTTATTTAGCATCCTACTTTTTTCCCCCTCCTCACGGATATTCTCACCGCCCCAGGCAGCCCGACTTGGTAACTCCCTGGTCCATCCCAGGGAACACAGGGGGGGCTGAGGGCCTTGTCACGGACCAAACTACACCCATCTGGGCGCTGATCCTTGGCTGAGGAATAACAAATTCCCTGCTTCACGCCTGGACTGGTGCAGCGCCCTTTCCAGNGCAGCAGGTGAGCGGCGCCCGCTGATTGGCCGCCGCGGGGCGCAAAGGTAAATGTATGCAAATGTGGGCGGTGACGTCGGCGCCGTCACCCGCTATCCGGCGGCTCGCGCTGGGCGGGCGGGGCCCGTTCCGCCGTCACCGGTCCCTGGTGCTGTGACGGCACGGGCCCCGGTCCCTGATCCCCGATCCCCGGTGCTGTGACGGCACGGGCCCCGGTCCCCGGTCCCCGATCCCTGGTGCTGCGGCGACACGGGCCCGGGCCTCGCCCCCNCTCTGTTGAAAACAAGCTCTCCGACATGCTGGAACAAAATGAGGCACCTGCCTGGAGCTCTCCCCAGCAAACTCAATTTATTTAGCATCCTACTTTTTTCCCCCTCCTCACGGATATTCTCACCGCCCCAGGCAGCCCGACTTGGTAACTCCCTGGTCCATCCCAGGGAACACAGGGGGGGCTGAGGGCCTTGTCACGGACCAAACTACACCCATCTGGGCGCTGATCCTTGGCTGAGGAATAACAAATTCCCTGCTTCACGCCTGGACTGGTGCAGCGCCCTTTCCAGACGGAGGAAAAGGGCACCGGCGGGCCGGGCCCCGGGGCCGCTCCTTCCAGGAGATGAGCCAGCCGCCGCCCCGGGCGGGCAGCGCTCCCAGCCCGCCCTGGATTTTGATCCCCAGCAGCCACGTCCGCGCGGTGACAAAGCCCGGCCTAACCGCTGTCACCTCCTCACCCCTCCAACCCCATCCTCCCGAGCCGGAAGCCGCGACCGCCCAGCGGCCGCAGCGCGGACCCCCCACCCCGCGGCCACATCCCGCTGGGAGAAGCGCAGCGAACCCCGCCGCCTCCCCAGCCCAGCCGGCGGCGGGACGAGCAGAGCACCGCGGGGTGCTCAGAGCCGAGGGGCACGCNCGAGCGGCGGCGCCTCGCCGGTGACGGCGCACCCCTGTAATTCATGGCCTGTGTAATCCCAAGGAAAACATCCAGGGATTTACTTGTGTAGACCGTGAAATTATTCAGAGTGCTGGTAGTTTTACCATCACTTCATACAATCATCAAGGTTGGAAGAGAGCATCAAGTCCAACCATCAACGCAGCACTGCTGCTGTCCTCTTAGTTCTATTTTTAGCATATTTTATTTATTTATTTATTTTTACTAATATCTTTCTACTGTGCATATTTGTATATGCATATGTATATGCATATCCTCCTTATATATTTGTATATTTCCTTAGTTTGAGGGTTAAATATTTTCAATTACAATTATTCTACTTTGCAAGACCTTCCACCTGTATTAATAGTTTCCTGCTATTCAGTACCTAGTTTTTATTAAATGTTCATACTTAGCTTGAATAGTGTCCCGGTTCACTACGACCATCCAAAATCCTGTGTTCACAGTCCCTGTGGGCTGCAGCCTGCCAAATGATGGTTTACATTAAATACAACAGATCTAGTACCTGCCAGCTATTTCAGTGAGGCCATGTGTTGCGGGATTAGTGTCCAAGATAGTTTCTTATCTCTTTTGCTGAGCTTCACAAAGAAACAAGGACATGCTTGTTCCTCCCTCGGGATGTCTGTAAGGGTGCATAGCACAGTAGTTTTACTTTATCAGGTTTTGGTGCAGGAGAACTTGTGATGATCAGTTCCTAGTAAGCAAAGGAAACTGCATCTATTTTCTGATGAATTAATGACAATTCTTAGTAGGAACTTGTCATCAAAACAGTTCAGGGAGGAAATTCCGAAAGCGGGTTTTTTTCTGTAATTTGGCTGGCCTTTGTCTGCTAAGGAAGCCCCAGCAGACGAATAATCCTTGCCAGCAATGAGACATTGAACAGCAGCACACTTTGTCTTTCCTAGTCTGTCACTCAGATCTTTTATTTTTAGTTTTAAGCATCTTTTTTCCATGCTCTTTGGTATTTTGCTAGACTTCTCCAATTGAATACAATACACAATTTTTTTCTCATGCAATAACAAAGACCTATTGCTTTTCTATTGATGTATATCTACCTTTCAGCTGCTAGGCAGACAACAAATTCAAATTCTGCAATTTTTGTGACCACAAATTAAATCTGAATGCTGAGCAGCTGCTGTTGTTTCTAAACTTGACATCCCTGCTGCTGGAGCCTTGCGAAATGACAGGAAGTGTTAAAAATATGTTGAGATTTTTTTCTCTGCCAATTAAACTGACTTAATGTTGTGGCTAATTTGGCATATTTGATATGCAGATTCACTGACTGGAGCTACTGCCTTTACTGGGCCATGCTTCTGATCCTTTGGGCCCAACTCTGGCAGAGCATAAACCCACTATGAAGTCACTTGTTTCAGCTAATTTTACTAGCAGCTTATAATTTTATTGTAAAGACCAGTTTCAGAAATTGTCCACTTGATAGAAGAGTGTATTTTGGATGTGTGCCCTTTCCTGAACACAAGCAGCCATCAGCATATCAAATGTTTTTGTTGGATTTTGTTGCAAATGCTAACATCTAAAGTTACTGTGCCATTGTTGCTTTGGTATGGTGCTGAATTATTCAATACGATCATCCACTGCCCCCCTTTTTAGAAGATCTCTTTTACTATTAATTATTAAAAGCTGTACCTCCACTTTCTTAATTAATGCTGGTGTTTCTTATTAAAGGACCCAAGTCCTACAGCCTGTCGTGGGTGGGAAGTACTTTTTACATGTTCACTGCTTCATGCTCAGGTAGGCATCTAACCATGTGTGATGCAACGTGGTTCATACCCACCTCTGGCCATAAACTCTGGGACATAGTTCATAACTAAACTCTGGGGCGTAGTTCAGCTGATGTAAGCGCTCAAAGGCTCCAATTTAGTAAATAGATCTATGATAAATGTAGCAGGGCTCCTTCCTCCATCCCTCTTCCAATTTTGTTCACAAGCTATAGTACAAACTTGGAATAATATGGTTTGGATTTAAAATAACACTTTTGGTGGTACAGCAGTCGGCTGTGCTGATGTCTGTAATTTCTGATGGTGGTCAGGAGTGTGTCTGTGCTCCCGTTTCACATCAGGCTTCACTACTTAGCTTGTGTTCTGGCTAGAATTAAATTGGCTCAATTCTTTTAAATGGTTTATTATGACTTGCTAGTTTTGAAAAGTCTCTACTGCAGCTGGAGGGAAATCTGTCCTTCTTTGTAGGGAAAATATAGATAGTGATACTTTGATTTTTTTTTTTAAGATTAAGTACCTGGTCCAAATGAGGATCCTAGGTATTTGTCTTCTCAGCCTTTGTCTTTATAGGGGATAAATTCTGCACTCCCATTCTGTTACACAAATCCAGAGCTGCTGGACATAACCAAGAGCAGAATATGCCTTTTCCTTTTCTTTCCTCACTTTTTTGTCTTTCTGGTGCTTATTCTCCGCTTCCTTGCACACTCTTTGTTCTCCTGCCCTTCTGTGGTGTGTTTCAGTGGCACTGCTGGCAGCAGGAGGAGCTACAAACAGTGTGAATTAGTTTTTCTTTCATGGGAAACTGCAGTGGGGGGAGAGTACCCTGGGCACTTGTAATGCTGCTGACGTGCACTTACAAGACAGTACAAAAAGTAAATGCTTGTGCAAAGGGAGAGGGGAGTGGAAACACAGAGTTACTCGGGCTCAACACTGGCACACTTCTTACTAGTCTGAAAAGCTTAAAATGAAGCAGTTTGGGTAGTTTACTCTTGATTTCCCAGTAAGCTCACATCAGCTGGATTGTTTTCTGGAGGATTGCTGCCTGAAGCCTTTTACTGAAACACACTAAATGAAAACTCAGCTCATAGGCAAATCTGTTCTGCTTCTATAGGCTGTGGCCTCATGCGGGTACATTTCTGTACTTATTATGTACATTTCTGTTACATAATAAGTAACAGAAACATGGTTTCTGTTACTTATTATGTGCCTGAAATCTAAAGGTCTGTGTCACTTCTGAGGCACAAATTTTAAAAGGGAAGGCTCAAGCGTGTACAAAGTTATCCTAAAGTGTATACTATTGTCTTAAAATTAAGGCAGTGTGACCTTTTTGTTACTCTCTACTATTATGGAGTGTCTAAAATGTTGTGAGTGAAACATTGTTTGCAGAAATTGATTTTTATCACTTTATTTTTCCCAGGTTTACAATAAGTCGTTTACAGCACTTTAGGTATTTAATTTCACTCTTTGTCTTGTAAAGTCATTTTTCTTCCCTTCATTTGTATAAAGTCTCTCATGCACATCAAAATCAGGGAGGGGGGAAAATAGGTTTTAAGAAAGCCAGGTGTTTCCAGGAGTAGTATTTATTGTGTACAGTTGACATATTTAGATGTTAGTCTTGAGGTGAATAGTGTGTACACACCACAAGACAGGGGTTCAGCTGAGTTTACTTGGAGTAAATAAAGTACTTATCCTTCCTTGGCAGTTGACCATTAAAGCATGTTCCCATGCCAGTTAAGTATGACTGAAGTTTGGTGATAACCATAGAATCTGTCAACAAAGCCTGTGAAGTAAAATGCCGTTTATCATCAATCATGTTTCTCCATAGATGCAGAGTTTCCAATGTCCAGTTATTTCTTGTGTCACTGGGCAGGAAAATCTGAGTCATCTCAGTCACCTGAACTGCCTCAGTTATTGAGTCATGTTAGTTAGTCACCTTAGCTGTCAGTAACCTATGACTGAACATATGGAATCAATTAAACATACACTTAAAATGTTATCTGCTGTAACAATCGAGATTTTTTTTTCTTCTCTCAAACTCAGTGCAAATATCCTGTGGACGTACCCCAGTTATTTCCTGAGGTGTTAGTAATGAATTGGCTGTGCTGTGGTGTTTGCTTGCAGTCATGAAATTCTCCGTGCTTCCTGGAACAAAACCAGTTCCCAGCAGTGCTATTGCACTTGTGCCATCCCATTGCCAACCTTAAAGAAGCCCCTTCTGGCACTAGGCAGTGAGGAATAGCATGAGTAGGCAGAGCTGTTGCATGGATCTTTGCTGTCTTACAGGCTGACACACAAGGTGTTGTGGTGCTGTTTCTTGTTAATGATTATTACGAGCCAGACACGGTGGAGAGGCGAGCCTGGCACGTAGAATAAATTTGTCTATGTTCTTTGGATTGGAGAATCTTCTCTGCAGAGAAAAAAAATGTACAAAACTGTTTGGGATTTTTATTTATTTCTTTGATGACGTGGAGCATTGTCGATAGAGAAAGGGAAATTAGGACAGGAAAATAGGCCACTTAAGTACTGTGGCTAGAGCAACCCACAACTAGGTCAGAAATTAGCTCCTCCAAAAGCACAAAGACATAGCTCCTGTTCAGTTTAATAAATCTAACAAGTGGTTACAAAGAAAATAATGGTTTGTTCATCTTTGCTCGTGGAGAGACAGATAATGAGTGTATTCTTTGACAAACTTTCTGACCAAAATCCAAGTGCATAAAGCTCCTGGATTGAGCCCAGGAAGTTAAATTGCTATTAGGAAACTACCTAGAAGGGAGACTTACTCAAGCAGAAGCAGCTACAGGCAAGTGCAAAATTGTTGTCCTGGATGGAGAAGCTGTTTGCTTTTCGAGCCATTCTTTATGACTCCCACCAGATATTCTATGCAGTGGTGGAAAATAACATTGGAGTGCAACAATAGCATGTCTCCTTGTTAACTCAGTTGATGCCCACATCTTTTGAATTGTCTCGTGAATAGTGCTTGCCAGAGAAGAGAGGCTTGGTGAAGTTTGTCCCACTAAAGTTTGTAGACAGGTGAGGGGGAAAAGAAGCAAAACAACAAAACAACTAAAATAGCCCCAGGACACAGACTTTAAAGGGAAAGTGTACTTCAGAAGCCAGCCTGCTAAAAATAGTAAAAGAGGCAAATACTTTTAAGTTCAGAAGCTATGTCTTGGGATTTCTGAAGATCTTAACTGTAAGAATCGTCTTTCATCACATTTAAAATCCATTCTGAATTAAGCTGATAGAGGATTAGGATAAGAGAGTTTGTTACATCTAATGTATTAAAGAAACAACTGGAAACTGAAAATAGCAGTATAATGGTATTTTTAATAGTAGTACATAAAAGGCTTGACTGAAAGCCGAGTCCTTCTATTTGGGACCAGGATTCAGAAATGTTCTGAAATTGGGCTGCTTTTAGTTAAGTCTGGAAGAGAAAAAGGCAGAATTCTAGAACCTGGAAGTGAAGTGGTCTAGGGCTTCCTTCAGACAAGTCCAAACTTACTTGGCCTGTTTTAACTAAGGCACTTGTGTGTCTCTCTGGAGAGGTAGATAACTAGGAGGAAAGTAGCCTCTCAGAGAGTGTGTGTATCATTCTTTGTTTCCATGGGAAGGGGATCATGGTGACATGCTGGTACCTGACCCACTGGCACATCTGTTCTTCAGGTCTGAAATAAACCCAGCAAACTTCAATGGCAAATATAAGTTAATAACTCTGTAATTAGCAGGACATTTTAATGCTTATGGACTAACACTGGGGTGTAAACTGTAAGCTGTGAGAGCAAATAGCTTTCAGATTAATTGCAGGTTTTATTGAGTTTATGTTATGTCTGCTGTGGATTCTCATTACTATTGCATCCCAAAGAGTTCCTATTTATCACATTCTGGTGGAAACCACCAAGAGAAAATGGATACCATCTGCTGAGTCCCCTTCCAGGTGATTCCCTGGGAGATTTCCAAGAAATTCTAAGAAGTAGAAATCCTAAGCCTTTATAAGTACATAGCAGAACAGAAGAGGATGGTTTGACGAGGACCTTGTATGGTGGAAGCGTAAGGGTGGGGAGAAAAGCTGGGAATCACAAAAGAAATTTGAGCACCAATGTTCTGATGTAAGTTGATTTGCTAAATGGTCATCACCAGGTGTGTGTGTTGGCTGTGTCACTGTTCCTCCTGTGCATGTGAGCTGTGTGATAAGCTGTGTTGTGCCTGTCACAGAACCATGGAGAACACAGGTTGGAGTGGACTCCTGGGGGCTGTCTGATCCAACACTCAGCTTGAAAACCAAAGCAGTTTTCCCAGAAAGACGTTCAGTCAAATTTTGAATGTCTCTAAGGGTCAAGGGCAACACCAACTTGTTCCAGTGATTGAGTACTCTCACTGTGAAAACCTTTCCATTATCAGAATTAACCTTGTTGCAACTTGTGGCCATTTTCTTGCTCTTTTGCTGTGTCAAATGAGAAGTTTGACTATATCTTCATTCTAACTCCTTTCTGGAGTTAGAAGAGTCTTCCACTTTCTGGAGTGGAAGACTGCAGTAAGATCTACTCCCAGCCTTCTTCTGTGTAGACTAAATAACACAATTCCACTGTCATTCCTACGTCATTTGTCCAGGAGCCAGAACAGTAATTTTCTTCCCTGTGATATCATGACTGGTACTTACCTTTGATATCCTGCTGAAGAACAGAACAGAGAGAGAGAGATAGAGATGGAGACATTTCATCCAAATCAGCAATCCCCCAGTGAAACAAATTCACAGGGCAAAGAGAAAGACAGAACGCCAAGTTTTGGCGAATCTGTTATTTCTTTCTGTGGTTTCTGTAAAGCACAGTCAGTGTTGTCACCCTGCTCTATTCGTGTGGCATAGCTGTGGTAAAGTTAGCTGCTGTGCTCATTTGGTGAGGTAAGAACTTTTCAGAAATAGACAGTTTGGTTATGAGCAAAACCTTGAAATCATGAACAATAAATGGCTCAAAATTCAGAAGTTAAATGTAAAGAACCCAATTTCCTTCCTAATATCAAATCTTAAACCAGTGTCATAACTAATTTAGACACCTGACACATTTTGAAGCAGTTGGTTCAGTGATAATGCTATATGCCTCTAACAAGTCATCTTTCTTTAAAATATCTCATTAGAGCAGCCTATTTTCTTTTCTTGCAAGCAGAAGACCTATAGCTGTGATCTGCCGGTAATGTGAATTCAGCACTTCTGAGCATGCATGAGGAGCATATAGAAAAAGCAGTGGCTCTTTAGTTAGGAAAACAACTGCTGCTGCCAGCCAGTTCTGCTGCATCACCACCATCAACTGTGCACAAGCTGGGGACAAGCTGGGAAGCAATTTCATCATCTGGTCTTTTCCCTTGACGGCACTAAAAGCGTACCAGGTCCTCACGTAAAAATTTAAAGCAACAAGAGTGCTCCGGAGTAGGAACAGCTCTTTATTTTCCAGTAGTCTTCTTGCAAGCAGATGACACTAACAGCAGAATGGGCATCTAGTAACATGGAAATAGAAGAAACAAACCTTGTTTGTTACTTGAAGTGTCAGATGGTAACCCAGGGTTTGACAGTGAAACCCTGAAGTCTCATGCTTATTCTGAATTCTCTGCTTTGCTCTTGAGCTATTTAAATCCAGCTCCAGTAAAGTGGCACACATATCACTATGAAAATCAACCCATTTGTATTGGTGTGGAGTGCATTTCTGGCTTTATGTAAGCTAAGCAGTATATAGGCTTACATATTTAAACTTAGCTTCCTATTTTATCCCACAAGTTAGCTGCTTATGGAGTCTACTGCCAGTGCTTTTTGTTATCAGTGCCCAAACATCTGCATTAGGGACATGACACAAGCTTACAGTCAGATACTGGTATCTGCAATAAGTAATTAATCCCTTAAGCACACAGGAATTTTCTGTCAGCCGAATTGTCTTGGTACAATTTCTCTAAAAGAAAGATAAAGCTGATAGGTCATGGCTTATCTTTCATCAAAGTTTCTTCTTGGCGTCACAAGATTTGTCTCTTTTTACCATCTGGCTTCCAAGCCTGCAATCCAGTTTAAGGTTTGCCCTTTTGAAACTGTGGGTTTCTGTCGGTGCTGATCAAGATAGCCATCAGTTGAAAATGGTTTTATATTAATTGGCCAGGTATTAGCTTTGGTTTATTTTTTATTACATGCGGTTGTTTTTTACTGTACAGTTTACACAGACAAAGAGAAGTGTTCTGCCCATGTGCTAATACAGCTTCCATTTAATTGTGTACTTCACATGGATCAAGAACCCTTCTGCAAGAGGGTAAGAGAAGCAAACAGAAATGAAGGAAGAATAAAGTGGGTTTTATACAGTTCTACTTTTTTTTTAAGAAAGTAAGTGAAGAATCCTAAAATAGAGTATTTGCAGTTGCTGTGCTTTACACAATGTACGCTGAAATCTAAGCAAATCTAAAGGTAAATATAAACTTAATTCTGCAGACAATTTTAAATGATGGTGGAATGATGGTATAATGTAATATAGTTAATAATTAGTTTACTTTCAGCTGGAAAGTGTTTTTGACACCATCTTGTGTTTTATGTCCACCTTCTATGTATGGGTGAGAGATCACAGCTTGGGGAGGTGCCAGCCTGTTGCCACAAGAGTGGCTTCTCTCCTAGAGGTGTATTGAAACTTGATGGCACAGTTTCTTTAAGGCAGCCCAAGTCATGTCAGCTGGCAGTATGCTTGGTGCTGCTTCCTTGTTGATGCCACCGAGACTGACATAGCAGCTGACAAAGCAATAACTGGGGTGCTGATGGAAAACAAGGCTGTTTCAGCAGTAGGAAACCATTTTAAATATGAACCAATCTTTTTAGAGGATCCAGCCTTAAGTTAATACATACTCTGAATAAAGTGCTCTCAAAGGCTGCTTTTCCCCAGGAAATGTTTCTTCCCATGATTTAGGGAGAGCACGCAGTCAGTCATGTTAGGAGTGGAGAGATATGGAGCACTGGTGCCTCCGGGTGCACTGTGGTGATGCCTTGCACCTGCTCAGCGGGATTGCTGGCATGAGGGATAAAAGATTGCTATCAGGTATTACAAGTGATGATAGAAGCAGGCTGACAAAAGTGGGACAGACTTATGGCCCTCTTCGCAGCACCAGTAGGCCAGGGTTTGTTTCTAGTCTCAATTGTGGCTACAGGTGCAAAGAAGTTTTTCTTTGAGAAAGAAAGGAATGGACCTTAGGTCTCTTACCAGCTCCTCATTGCTATACCTATGTTGGAGCTGAGACAGCATCACTTCACGCTGCTAAGTCTCTGCTGTCTGAACTCAACCAGCATGTACAGGCATCTTAATGTCTTCCTTAAGTGTCATCTCCATTTCTGAGTCAAAGGACAGTAAGGTCACAGGTCTGACAGAACAAAGAAGATCTCTTAAAGGATTTACTCCAAATGCTGGGTAAATCCTTAACTACTAAGACAGTTCTTAATTTCATTATTTTATTTGACACTCTTATGTCAAACGCATGTGCCCTTCACTAACCAAATGCTGCACTAACCAAGGCACCTCTGCATTTGGGGAGTAGAGCACACTTGATATTTTTATTCAGCAGTCAGTTTTTTTTCACAGTGCTTTATCACTTTATCTGTTTAATATTATCTTCCTGAGCTGGATGATTCCTTGGGTTTTTTTGCCTCTGTCCATATATTATGTCCATTACAGACTAGCACAGCAATAAAAAGTGGTTGGTGAGAGGTGGCTCAGTAATCTAACGATACTGTCTCCAAACACCTTCTCCAAACAGGAAGATGTCTCTGTCTGTGATGAGAGAATCTTGTTCATCTTGGAGGGGTATCTGGATTCTTCCATTTTATGGGCTGGACTAAAACATGTTGGGAATTCAGAATATCTCTGGGTTCCTGATATTTTAAGTGACTTCTAGTGAGAAAAGTTAACATGGATTTCAGTATGGAAACAAAATTCCAGCTTAAATGTCATCTACAGCATGATTCAGACCTCCCACTGTTGCAGGAGACTGGCAGGTTGTTGCTCCGCTGTCTGGTATGTTTGTAGAAGGCCATGCTTTTGTGCTTTTCCTCTAGTTTACATCTAGGTTCCTATCTATACTATTAATATTGTCCCTAGTGGATTTTTCCTTTGATATGGGAAGATGCTGTTTGATATGGGAATTGCTTCCTCTCTGAGTATTAGTGTTCCCCAGAAGACCATACTTTTCCTCTGTGCATTCTTCACGTTAAAACTCCAGGGCTGCTTTGCAGCATCAGCACCACCATGTGTTTCTCTTCAGTCAGTTGCCCATACAGCTTTCAGACCTCTCCCACACCCTGTTGAAGCCATTTGGAGTTTAGGGTCATGAGAACCACTTGCTTTAGGGCTTCTTTAGTAAATATATACATGTCTTTGATTTATTTATGCTGATTCTTCTTGCCTCCATCTGATGCTTGCATTTCATCTATCCTACTCAAGTTTAGTAATGAATAAAGGTGAACTTGCACACAGGCAAAGCATAAACAAGTTTGTTTTTTTTTAGTAGTTTAATGGAGGATAGTTTTATTAATTTTAAATAAATCATCCAGATGTGTGCCTGTATCACCTGAGCCACATTTTGCCCAAAGAATCCTTCAGTTTAAAGGATTACTGTGACCTGCTATTTCGAGAAAGTTTCTTAATAAAGAAAGTAGTTGCTGTAACAGCCACTAAAATATAACATAAATATGACAGAGATGCTACAAAAATCACTAAATTATACCTAGTTATTATAAAAATACTAAAACTCACCTCCACAAAACAACAAAAAAAAGTGAAGAGAATTGTGAATGTGATTATGCACAAAATGCTGTTAAAAGATGAAATAGAAAAAAAATAGAAATAAAAGAGTCTCTGCTCATCAGTAACAGGGATCTGATGTGACTCTAAGAGGGCCAACACATGGGAGTGTTACATAAGTGCTGTTTGGTGCAAGAAGGGACAACACATGACCTTGAATGATGCAGGTATTCTGAATTATCTTTCTGTCCTGTTTTTTGTGTCCTATACTTCTCTTGGGACTGCTACTTCTTTTTCTCTCTCTCTCTCTCTGTCTTTGGAGCGTTTGCTGGCATTTCCCCAGACCAGCTACTGGCCTATTTGGGATCTCTAGGGACTGCATCCCTACAAACGTGGCTGCTGTGATTATTTTAGTACTCGTTGCACATTTCCCTGAGGAGCAGCAGAACTGTGCCAGATGTGGTTCATGTGCTTTGCTTCCCCTGGGCCCGGCAGGGAGGCTGTGTGCCAGCTGGAGGGTCACCAAGAGGGGGCTGAAGCAATGGCATTGGTGCCTGCCTCAGCCCCTGGGAAAGGGGAAATCTTCTTCCTTTCCTCCAAGAGAGGGGTTGCAGGACGTGTCTCTCTGCACAGGCTCTTCAGTAGCATGGACGAGCAGATAGCTCTGACTGCAGGTCCAGAAATGTAGCTGAGTGTGACAAAATGCTTTCCCAGTCTTTCTGGAAATCTAGCCCAACCTGTGAGGTTGAGGAAGGTGAGAAACCACAGTAAGTGAGAGGTGATCTGTCTGGGAGCAGAAGACATTTTCATGTTGGATTTATTGAATTATGTGTGGTTTGTGATGAGAAAGAGATGAGGACTTTCTCAGCTGGGTACAGGATGATATACTCTTTGATTAGAAATCAGCATTAATGGGTTCTTCTGGAACAGCTTTACAGGTTCAGTTTTATGGATTCACTAAATTCTTAAACTCAAAGCAAAATGCAGAAGATACAAAGTCTGTGATAACAAGCAGAAAAAAAAAGTTGTTTCTATTAATCCCAGAATACCATTGTCTTGATAAAATCATAGAAAACTGGGGTTTATTTTCAAAAGGTAGGAAAAGTATGATCTTCCAGGTCTTCCACTGCTTCCATTTCCTTAGACCAGAAAAATTTCTGGTTGTAGAAGCAGAGTGTTGTCTCCAAGCTCTTTCAGAACATGTCTTAGCATTGCTATTATCCCAAGGGCCTGGATCCTAGGGACTGAAAGGAACAGAGTTGATGTATGGATGGGCAGCAAGCCTCATGATAAATTCACCTTCTCTATCTCTGTCATCAGTAAAAGAGAGAGATTCTGTGACAATTTTTTACTTTTTCTTTCACTGACTGTCCTATTTATTCCACAAGCTGTAAATTATCTGCCTTTTTATTTCCCTTTAGAATCTTGTTCAGTATCACAGATACCATCTATTTTCTTTCGGGTGGTGTTACTAATACAAATCTAACTAAATTTTAGATCAGTTTTTCTCAGTTGGTTTTTATTTTTTCAAGGCTGCTGCTTCTATTTTGGATCTGGGGAAGAAAATGTAATTGAAAGCTTATTGATTTTTCCCAGCTAGACAAGTGGGTTTAATAACATAGGTCTGGCTAAAAACCTTATTTTGATCATGTCCTGGGATACATCTTTTGTTATTTCTTCTAGCATAATTTATGACTGTCAGTGGTATGCAAATATCCCAGCAGTAAGTAGCAATGATATGGAGAGTGCTATGTTAGTCCATTTCATCAGAGAAAAATAAACAGAAAAATCTCAGGCAACTGATGCATTTTGAGAGACTGCAACACAAATGTATCTTCGTGTTATGAAGTTGCCATGATACAGTCTTCTTTTCACTGTTGATTGAATACATTTTTTTTTATTCTTGTGTGTTCCCAAATCAGGGAAATTTGGTGTTCAGGCTGGTGAGGTTCCAGAACAGTTCGCAGTTTCCCTGCGGTCCTGTGGGGTGAAGGTGCTGAATAACATGGAAGCAGACACTTGGATCTTATAACACTATCAGCAGAAAAGCTGTGGTGAGCGTAGGACACAGTAAACAATTGTTAACATTAAACTCTTGTATGAGACATATGGGCTGAGGCAATTGAGTTTCTGGCAGCCATAGGAGGGACAGACAGAAGTACCAAAATGTTACCTGTCAGTCTGCAGCTGTGTCATATTAGCAGCTCCAGCACTGTCCTCTTTCCTCGTGCTGACTTGGAGGTGATGTATCTTGGCATATACAGTCCAGCAATGCCTCTCCCATGGGTAGGGGACATGTCCTGCATGTCTGCAGAGCGTGGGGTGCTGCTTGCTGATGACTGGGACCGACAAGTGCATTTGTACTTGTGTCCTGCATGAGTGTGGCACAAGCAGCGGGAAAACAAGCACGTACCCTTCTGTCGCCTAATCCAGATCTCCTCAGATCACTACTGAGGACACTGGTCTCCCAGCATGGCCTCTGGGGCCTCAGGGCAGCAGGGAGCCGTGGTGAGGTGGGATCCAACCTGCACAGCTCCTACTGAAGTTCTTGAGGTTTTGTAAGCTCAGGACTTCTTTCTCATCAGGGAATAACGTTGGTAAACTGGAAAGGAGCACCTGAACCCTCTGCTAGTGTGTGGCGTGACGTGAACTACCAGGCCTCCGTGGGAGGAAACTGAGGCTGTCACTGTGGTGTTAATCAGATTCCAGCCAGGAAAAAATAGCAAGTGAGCTATTTTAGTCATCCAGGACACCAGTGCAGTGGTTCTATGACATGGACCAAATATAGGTTAAATGTACTGCCCGGGAGTGCTCGCTTGCCTGAATTGCGTCTTCTGCAAGTGTTGGCATAACTTCCCCTCCTGGGATTTGCTTTCATTTACGTGAAGCT
Source organism: Rhabdornis inornatus (assembly GCA_013397075.1). Classification (NCBI taxonomy): domain Eukaryota; kingdom Metazoa; phylum Chordata; class Aves; order Passeriformes; family Rhabdornithidae; genus Rhabdornis; species Rhabdornis inornatus. Next base: position 145,096 of record VWZS01005595.1, read on the forward strand.
AAAAAGCCCATGTGGCTGCTAAAGAGCAAGAATTAACTTTTTTGCTTAAAATATCATAGCAAAAACAAAACCAAAAGCCTGGTGGAAAAGTGGATTAAGTCAACCCTTGCTTTTTTCCCCCTTCAAAATCAAAAGATGTGGCTTTTTGGAAAAATATATACTTATGTAATTTGTCCTAATTTTGGTTCTTGATAACCAGCACTAATCCAGTGAGAGATGAATGGTTGCTGCAATTAAATTCATGTAATGTTATTTGTGGCTCTTTTTGAGAAAGGACAGATTTGTCTCAGCCCACAAGACTTACTTAGATAATCACTGTTTTTAAGTGCAAATGTGATTTTAAAAGTATTCTTGTCCATGAACATGACAGGAGTTTAAGAGGCTTTGAGATGCCAGAAGGGACCTGTTAGAATTACCAGGCAGTTTACCAGTACTTCAGTTAAGGGCATGCTTGGGAGCAACAGGTTTTATTCTCCAAATGCTGTTCAGACAAACCTGGCACGACTGATTGACCATGTGCCCCCCATCTGCAACCACTCTAGGCTGAACCAACTGGTTCTGGTAGGTCACGACTTGAGGAAGGGGTTCAAAGCAAAAACTCGGAGTTCAGCACCCCTACACCCTTACATTAGTGAACATAAGGGACTGGGCCACCTTTTCTTGCCCCCTGCTTGCCTTGAAGTGCTGGCCTGTCATTGCTGAAGTGCACAAGCTCCCCTGAAATAAAACTGTGCTGCTCAAATACAGACACGAAGAAGCTTGTTTCTAGCTGCTAATGAAATACCAAGGCTGCTTGTCAGTGCCCTCACCCAGACACCACTCCTGGGGAGCTATGCTGAGAGTGGGAACCCCACAAAGAGCTGCTCCAGACACCCTCAGCCCAAGTGTTACCTGGAGTGGGCAGGAAGGGCCTCCAACACTCCCCAGGCCATCAGCCCCTCAGTGCTGTGTGTTTGCTCTGATCAGAGCTCTGCCTCTGAAACTGTGGATTATGGCAACATTAAAGGAAAACACGAGTCCCACACCCACGCATTTATGAGGCATTGTTTAACACTACCTTGTCACTAAATGGACTGGGGATGGCTTTTAAAGACTTGAAAAAATGGCTCTATATTGCTTGAAGAGCCACTTTTGTGGAAAAATCTGAATTGTGCGTGCGCACAAGGCCACATACATATCCCTCCCTCTCCTGAGTGTGGTCATGGAGTGGACCCTGGGATCTCCTAGGGGATCTCACCTGGCAGATGCTGGTTTCTCTGGGTGTTAAATGCCTTCCTTGCTCAGCCAGCCTGCAGCTGCCATAGGGATGGGGTTGGGGGATTTTCCATCACTCATTTTGGCATGGGTCTGGCTGCTGGGTTTGGGATGTGTTGGCCAAGCAGAAAAGGGAGATGCTGGCAGAGCAGGTCATCACCTTCTTGGGGGTAAATCTGTCAGCCAAAGCATAGTAAGGGTGAAACAGGATTGCTGTTAAAAACAACGCAGGGACCATCAGCTCTAGGATGGTTCGTGATCTGTGGGATTACTGACTGCAGTGGGCTGCAAGCCCCCTTTGCACAGGGCTTGACACAGACAAGCCTGCAATGCAATTAGGTAGTTGGAGCAGCAAGAAATAGGAACTGTGTCGGCCCCTTTCAGATTCATAACCAGCGCTTGTAAAACCTCACTGTTGCATCCCAAGGATGATGTGGTCACTCTCCTGGAGAGCACTTGTACCCCAGAGGAATGTTTTAAAGCAATATAATTGGCTTTCTTAGTTAAAACCTCAGCATGATTTCAGAAGGGAGAGGCCAGAACAGAAGAATCACCTTCAAATTCAGTAATCCCCATTTTAAAGTGCACCCTATTGCAATTTATGGTAAAGTAAAAGGTGTACAGTTCTGACATTAAGATTGCAGTTTCAAAATTGAATGCAATATATTATGTGAAGCACATTATCTATGAACTATCTTTTTATTTTTACAAGACAACTGATTCCATATTTAAAAGATGTATGTGGTGCTGAATGTAGCTTTGATTTCTCCAGCAGAGAAACACTAACTCGAGAGCTGTGTTGAAGAAATGCCTTGGGTTGGGAACACTTTAAACTGAAATACAGACTCTTTGAAGGCTTCAAGGGAAGGGCATTTTGCCTTAAGGGAGTCACATCAAAAGCTCTGCCCAGCTTCTAATCTACCAGTTTCCTGAAAAACCTTATAATTACACACTTTTATAGTGACATTGAGTCTGATGCAAACCATATCTATTTGTATGTGCCCCTACCTACCAGCATAAATGTGAAATGCTGGATGAAAAAATACACATGTAAGTTCCCGTATGAACTGATCTCAGAGATTAAGTGGGAAAAATTCATGAAAACTAGATTCAGAAACAGTGCCTAATAACTTTCCTGGGGGAGAGCAAACTGAGAGGGGGTCCCAGGAGCTACACATTAGGCATGATATGAACATAGAAGATGTTTGGGTTTTGGGCATGGCCTGACTGAAAAGTGAACAACTCCTGTCAGCCCAGAGTGCAACTCCTTACCCTGCTCCAAATCACAAGTCTCAACGTGGCCAGCAGCCCTGTACTAAAAACACCCATTTCTCTCCAACACAATGTCTATAAATGGAGCTAGGACAACTGTGTCAGCAATCACAGAATATCCCAACTTGGCAGGGACCTGAAACCATTAACAGGTGCAACTTGGGTGCCTGGCTTGGAGGCACCTGAACTTGGTGCAGTGGATCCACTCAGCTTTGCTTGCACCTGCAGTGTGCTGGGGGCACAGTTGCAGCAGGCACCCCCGATTTGCTGCCTTTGGCCTCGCAGTGCTCTTGCAGCTGATGATTTCTGTCTCCAGCAGATGGCCCAGCCAGCCCGCAGCCAGCCATGCCTGGCTCTCCCTGGCAGTCTCACTGCAGGGAAATGGGATTGGGATCTCTGCACACTACTCAAGATTGGCACCTTGGAGATCAGCCTAAGTTTAAGATTATACAGAAAAGTGGGTTTACATACACAAAAATAAATAATCATTAGTACCTCAGGAAACAGCAATTTTGAATTTAAGATGTTTTACTAATAATGGCTGCGTATCAATGACTCAGTGCTACCACGTCACAGCTGCAGAGTTCTGTGCATGTGTTTTCATGCCCAGAAAGTTTATTTTCTGTAATAACAAGGACCAAAATGGAAAGTATGCAAGTAAAGCATCAGTTCTGCTTTTTAATATGACTGGCTCTGGTCTTCTCGAACTTATTGGCAACATCACCATGCCATATTTCCCCTTCCAAAGATCCATACCTGTTAGGAAAATAAACGCTGTAGTAGATGGAAAGCTGGCACTCAACAGCACTTGATTTCCACTTACTAACTGCTGTTTACAGTAAAGCTAGATACATACTGAGACATGACACACTTACATGATCTGTGGTTTATATGAAGTGTTAACTTTCCCTCAGAAAAATCTGTACTATCTGTTAGCTTATGGGTTCCTAATGACAAAATACACCGCTTCATTAATTGATTATGCCCTGTCATGCTTTTCCCCTGTAAGAATACAAGCCTGGCTTTTCTAAACCTGATGTAAATAAATTTCAGATTTCACATGTAATGACTTCTAGTCATGCATGTTTTGAAGCTAATTCTTCTAAAATGAGACAATTTCTCTTTCAAAATTCAGCAATCACCAATAACTGAGCATAGTTTGAACTGAGCAGAACACATTATTCTATATATCATTTGCATCAATTGTACCTGCAAAACTGGGACTCTGCAGATTTGTTCCTGTACATTTTCTTTGAATTAAGGAACAGAATGGATCAATATTTGTTTCATGGAATATGGGTAATCTGTCCAAAGTTGTATGTAAGGATGGGAATAAAGATTTAACAGTGATCTCTACACCAGTTAACTATAGCTGCTGATGTTTTGGGGAAGAAGTATGAAAATGGTCTGCTGGCATTCTTGTGTAATTTTTACTTGAAGAATCATAAAAACTTTGGCAAGACAGAACTTTACATACACGCTAATACCACAAAACTAAGATATAAAAGCCATTTATTCAAAAAAATGTGGTGGTGTCAAATCACATACACAAGCCAATATTGAGCTACAAACACAGACCAAACAGTTCTATAAACAGAAATTGGAGTGTTCATATACCATAGTACCTGAAAAAGACCGTTAATAAAAAGGAGTCCATAAGTATTTCATTCCACTTTTTCTATATGGCTCCTTGCTGAATGTCTTTGCCTAAGTTAGTGTACACTGAGCCAGAGGTAGAGTCCCAAGTAAAGCATCTAATGCCTCAGGGCTCCATTACAAACCTTTATTCTTCTAAACAAAAGGAAAGTCTAGTCTATAGTTTTCTGTATGACACTGAAGTAAAGCCTCTTTGCTTGAACAGTATGGCATTTCCAAGCGCATTTGGCATTAACCTAGATTGAGACTGTGCTTACTGGAACCACCTCAGTTTTCCTCCCCTTCAGACTCCGACTCTAGAAGAGAATAGAGTAAAACACTTCATGTAGGTTGCACAAGGACACTGATGTGAATAATTCTATAAAAATAACAATATATCCTTCCAAAATGAAAATTTTCACCACACCTAGTACTTCCTAGGAAAGCCTGGTAGATCAAACAGAGCAAACAAGAAAGAAACACACAGCTTCAGGAGATGAAGGTTTACTCTGCTGCCCTCCATGGTGGAGCTCTTCATTTACAGATCTGTCACTAAAATTCTCACCATGTTGCTATGAATGATTCTGGTCCTCATCTACAGAGCCACACAATGTGTAGCTGAGTTTAGTAAAGGATCAGCATTATTTGCTCACTCTTCTAATCTCTATGAGTAGACTGTACTGCTCTCATCCAGGAAGCACCCTTAAAATTATTTGCTTTGCAAACATTAATCAGCATCACCATCCAGCCTATCTAGAAAGGATAAGTGGTGTTACCCTACAGGAGGTATGAAACATGTACAAACCAAATTTTCTCATTATTTTTATAGCATAAGATATAGTTCATTTAGTAATAGAAGCAGAAGAAGTAGTAGTAACCTAGAAGCAGGAATACACATGCTGGTTTTGTAACCTAAACCTACTTTGCATCATATTGCATTTCTGTGTTCACCTGACAGGAAAGGGCTCACTGCCAAAAAATATTACACCATAGATCAGATTTCTGAGAGCAAACATGGTCTGCGTGTTCTAACAGAAACATTTTGTCTCCGTTTGTACTGGACTTTGTAATTAAGGACATCTGGCAGAGGGGACAGGCAGGAAAGGATAAAAATAAAGAGCAACTGAGGCATACAAGCAGAAAATTAAAAGGGGAAAAAAAAAAGCATAATTTCACCAAGCTTGCCCATCCAAAATCTCAAGTGTGAAAGCAGCTGCCATTTTTATACTGCTGTCTGAACATGTGAATTGCTGCAAAGTTTTATCTGTTCCTTGTCACTAGTAGATATTCCCTCCAAGTTTATAAAATTAATTATATTAAATGGATGCAAATGAACCCTAATAATTCTATCCCTATCTATTAACATGGATTTATATTCCCAACTGATGGGGAATTCTTCTTCCATGCAAAAAAAGATAACTTACTTATTCAGTAGAAGTATTTTCCTATCAAGAACATGAGGAAAAGCAAGTTGAGGACTAAAGAAACTAGATCTCCTTCTACATAACCGCTTTAGCAAATACTTAGCAGCAAATACAGACCACATAATGTTAACCTGACAATTCAACTAAAGCCAGTTTCAAGAGCCAGGGTGCAGGCAAGCTCATGCTATGTGCCATTAAACATGACAATAGCAAAAAAGGCACTGAGACAGAAAACCGTTTGGCTGCAGGTGTTAGCACCAAGGCACTTGATGCTGTCATCAGTGCAGAGTTCCTCCCTGCAGAAGCTAAAAGAGTTTATCTATAGACAAGTGGTACCCAATGAATAAAGGACTTCACAGGGACACCATAATCACTAAAAAAGCAGCAAGTGTTGTTAGGCTTTGGCATGCTTGGAAACAATCAAGACATCATGCCTGCTTTTATATATTTTGAGTCCTGAAAACTTCATATCCTGGTACAACTAAAATGTGAAAAAGAAAATTTGTTTTGCAAAGAAACAACCATAGTTCTTCAAATGAACTCATACCTTCTTCAGCGTTTTGCAGCCACTCCACAAATTTCTTCATCTGGTCAAGAAAAACACTTTTGCCTTTAGCAACATGTGCTTCTTTATACCACTTGAGGATAGCTTCTTCACTCAGAACATCAGCTGAAATACAGATCAGTATTTGTAAAAAAAAAAAAAGAAAAAAAAAGTATTTTTTTAGAGATCAGCAGATTTCGAACATGAGAGAAGAAAGATTTTTTTAAAGGCAGCATAAAGCTAATATGATTGCAGTGGAACAAGCTCTGCATGATCTATATTAGGCTACAAATACAGAGTATTTGATGCATTTAATGGGTTCCAGACACAATAAAATGTGTAATGAATTAGGTTTAAAATAAAGTATCAAATATTGTGCTTCTGTCAAGAAGAGCTCTTTATTAATCTGTTTTAAATATACCACATAAGATTGCTGGATAAAAGAAATATAATAATCAGCCTGCACATCTTGATAGTTACCATAATAAGAATTACCATGCTTTTTCTTGCTGTTGTATCACAGAATTGTGCATGGTTCTGGAAGTCTGAAGTGACAGATACCTCCTGACTGAACACTTAAGACACAGCCAGTAGGGATTTTTTGCAATCATTTCCCCCTAAAGGTCTTATATTGTTTTTAGCTAGTAAGTTTTAAGGTCTCTATTCAGACCACCCATTTTAAGGGATTGGCTTGGATGGACAGCACAGATGACATTTTTATGTCAAGCATCAGGAACAAAATAGCTGTCAGTGAGGACATGCAAGGCTGAGTACAATTCAAAATAAAGAAATACTAATAAATAGCAAGGACACTTATTGTTACCAACATATGCAAATTTAGGTCTAGCAACAGACCTCTAGCCCTAGGACAAAGCTCCTGTGATCCAGCCAAGCCAAGTATCTCAGTAATTGATGGCTGTGGAGGCAAAATCTGGGATCCATAATGGCATTTTGGCAGTTATGTAACACAAGAGGCAAGAACAAACAACATAATCGTCAACAACAACAAAAAAATCAAACTGTATTTGTTCTATAAAAAGACTAAAGACAGCTTTCTACACCTCATTAAAATTTCCATTCTTTCTGTCTTCGAACAAACTACCCTCCCTGCTCAAAATCAACACGTTTATGTACTCTTCATTGCTTCCCTGAGCTTCTTGGTGCTGTCCCACCCACTGGGTTATTTGCTTGCCAAGGCACCGACCCTGACCATCACCTTCTGCTTCAGCCTAAAGTTAGAGCAGATGTGGCAGGGAAGGGAAGAAGACAAACTGAAATAAATGACACTAAAACCCCAAAGCATCTGATCAAATGAGACAAAGGAGACACATTTCACATATGCTGTTGAATAATAAACAGATGGAAGCAACCAGCGATATGTTTGAACTTAATCAAAACTATTCCAAGACATTCATAAGTAACTGAATATGAAATCTCCCTGAAAACTAGGAGTTTAGTAAGTGCATCTGACTGGAACTTTGCCTTGCCTATCAGGCACTTTTCCAAAATAAAACCTCTTCTGCAGTTTACTGCAGCTGACAGTAATGCTGAGAAAATACAGAGAAAATGGGACTGAGCTGTCTCTAGGCTTTTACGTACAAATTGTACATATAAATTGTGCTTAGTGAACCTACAAGAGGCACAAAATCCACCATCTTCCTGAAATCACAACCTGCCACAATGAACTTTTTCTCGAATGTTACAGAAATACTCAAGACAAGAAAGATGTTTCGAACATGTTGCATTAAATACTTGCTGGTAGTCCTTAGCAGCAGCTCAAAGGCATTACAGTATTTAATGAATCTGGATTTTAATTTAGCAAACTTGAAAACATTTCACATGGACTCATGAACCTGCAGTTTAATGTAGAAGTACATGTGAAAAGATTACATTTACCTCAGAGCCCTGAAGTTCACGCAACTACATCAGCAAAATTACTCAGGGTATGACACATAAGGACAGGCAAAGAAAATCAGGAGAGATTTCAGAAAGAAAAACAACCAAAAAACCCAAGTAGAGCAACCCTGTCCCCAGCTCAAGCTCTGGCACACTGCGGACACCCACAAGTATGAAGCAGCTGTATAAAAGTGCTGAAGCCCGTTGCTGCATGACAGGTCACATTATGATACTGTACAAGGAAGCACCTCCAGGTAGGCACATAGCTCAGTTCATAAGTCATAGGACTCAAGTCTGGGTTTTTTATTTGAAGCCCGTAAGCTCAATGGTTTTGTTGCCAAAGGGGAAAATGCAATTTCTCCCTCCCTTTCCAAAACCCCAATCTGATAAAAGCAGCATGTAATCTCACAGTGTGCCTCAAAGATTAAAACATTCACCAGTCTGGAGGATGAAAAATTTGCCTGTATTTAACTCCATGGCAATAAACCTCCTATCCTAACAGAGAAGAACAAAATGCCCTGTACTACAAAAAGGACAACTGCAACACTCCTTTAATTTCTAAGAAATATTATGTGTAATACATTCATGCCTCCAGTGCTCATAAGGGATGGCTTTCTCCCACCAGCACAAAGATGCTCAATTGAACAATCATGCAGGACAGGGTGTAGTTAATCATACCTCTAAGTTGCTTTGAAGCAGTGGGAAGGGAAAATGGAAGGAGAATGAAGGGAATGACTCATTTTGTATATATATAGTTATTCCTCATTAAAGTTGATTATAGATATATTTTAATGGCTGAAGCTGAGCACTGCGGTTTGTGGGCGTGTGCACATCATTTTCACTGCAGTCCCAGGTGATGTCAGCCCCAAAGAGCTGCTTTTCCTGCAGGTGCAGCCAACTGCCACTCAAACCACCCACGGTCAGAGCCTCCAGGGATGTCCTTCACGAAAGGGAGAAGCTGCAGAGCAGAGAGACTGAACAGCCCAGTCTCTTTTCTTCAGGGTTAACTGGAAAGTTACTTGAAGTTCAGGTCTCAGCTTTGCACTCAATCACCCGGTTCAAGTGAACTTCTGCTTTTAACTCAAACTACATAGCCACGGGCAGTAAAGGGAAAAGCACACCCTGGCAGCTGCCAACACAGTCAGTCAATCTACAAAATTCAACTCAATTGCAGCTAACTCAGCTGGGAGAACAGAGCCTTCAGACAAGGGTTCTATCAATGCAAGGAATGTCAGCCATAGTACAGTTAAGGCCCTTCTGGTTTGTTTTGGGTTTTTCCCAGGAAAATTTTGTATCAAGTACCACAAAAAGTACTTGAATAATGAAGATATTTAAAGATAATTGTGACCCATCAAAAAACAAAAACCTTGTATGAAGTGGAACTCGAAGGTTCCATTCTCCAAAGTGTTTCCTGCAGAGTTTGAGAATCTCTGTCAGTCTGCATCATTTGGTTGCTGTATTTCTGTACTGCAAAAGAATATCTCTGAGGCTTAATTCTGCCTCAAACCAGAGTCCTACTTCATGTGTACTTGTGATCAGTTATTTCTTCTTGTATTTTGTAAATGTTGTCTTGAATTCTAATGAAAAAGTACACAGAGGTTTTGTGCTTGCCGTTCAGAGGACTAAATTCTGATTCTTATGAAAGGAATGATCATTAATTTCAACAGTGTCAAGATTTCGTATTTGAAATTTCAAGCATAGACATAAACTAAAAGAAAGGGGATCAACAGGTGCATATGATCTATAGCATATTCCATAGCATTCCACTAACAACAGTGCTTATATACCAACTATGACACAGAAGGAACCAACAAACAACGTGCATCTTACAATGCAGCCAAGGAAACCAGCAAACTTACTGAGTGCCACTCAGAATTCAGCAATTCTTATTTTGCAACTGGCTTTTAGATCATGGTCAAAATGCAGCTGTCAGATTAACAACTATACTAGCTTTAAGTGAAAACCAGAGAAGCAACATCATAGCCAGGGATCAGTATAGAACTGGACAGCTTATTTTTCTCCATACTCATGAACACAAGGGTAGAATAGTAATAATAATAATGTTGTCAACAAGCTTTAATCAGCTATGGAACTGCTTTTGTAAATTACACCTACAAGCCGGTAAGAAGCTGCTGCTACTTAAGGGAAAATAGGGCTTGGGTTTACATTGGGGAAAAAACAGATGCTCCTTCTTGTTTAGAGACAGAATAATAAATAAAAAAATCAACACCACAGACTTTCAAGATCTTCTAGGTGCTAATGAGCTCCAGCTGTTAACATGTTTAGGTATTTCCAGGTAATTCACAGGAAAGTAATCCAAGGTCTATTTTATGATGGAAATATGGAAAGCATTGAGATTCAAGGTGTTGTTGGACATGCTGATGAAAGTAGTCATAAAACTAAATTAGTCAACGCATGACTGGCACTAGGTGCCTATCATCACTGCTGACTATTTTTATGCCCAGGAAGCACTCCCTCATAATGAGTAACAAGCAACAAACTGTCCATGTTCATGCTGGTACAGTGCTGCATTTTTATCTGCCCATTCACAGATATTCAAATACCTTTATTTGTCACTAGATGAAGTTCATTAGGCACCCTGAACTTGTGCATGTTACATTTAAGAATAACAGAAAGGGGAACAAGGCTGTCTGCTGTTCCTTCACCACTGACACAGCTTTAGGGGGATTTTTTCCTTAGCTATTAGGAAACAAAAGATATGCTGTCATTGGGAAGTTACCTAAAATGTATGTCTCTAAGAAGACTTGTTTTTAGACATAGACATGAACTGGGGAGAAGGAGTGAAATCTACCAGCACTGAAACAAAGAGGCAGGCAGCAAGGCACAAGCCACACCATGAGCCATTAAAGCTCAATAGTCATGTAGAAGAACAAGGAATTGAAGGCCTAATGCTCCCAGAATCTTCCCTGGTTGACAAAGTAGCATGTCCTCACCTAATGGACACTGTTTAACTCCAAAACTGCCAAAACCAGAGGAAGCTGATGCTCCCTGCATCCAGCACCCAGAAGGGCCCTATGGCAGTGGCTGTAAGGTCAGGCAAACATTTGCCAGCAGGCAGCAGTTCTGTCATGCAGGGCAGATCCAGCTTCAGCCTGAACAGGGCCAGGAAGGACTGGCAGCCGTGCTGCTGCATGACTGCATCAGATGGCAGAGGCAGGTGCTGCAGCATGCCTGCCCCAGATATTCCAAGCAGGCGTACAGGCACAGCACATACTGCACATATTGGACAGACCATACAGTAGCTCCAAACCCCCTCTAGACATCACATGAATCCTGAACATTACCGTGGCACCTGTAGTGCTGAGGCTGAAGCCTTCTCAGCCCTCTGAACAAGCCTGCCCAAGTAATCTCCAGAGTCAGAACAAGAGCACGTGGGGTGAGCAGAGTAGGTGGGAACTGGGTTCTTCAAGCACATTAAGTTTAATATACAATTTAGTGATTTATTTTCTTTTTAATTTTAAAATGCTTTGGAACGTCAAGGTTGCTCTTGCAGGCTAACACAGCAATGAATCTACAAAAATTCTGAAGGCAATCCTACACAAGACTATTTCTGGTTTGACCATCAGTTATGCTCTGAGTGTACAGCAATTACGCCTCTCATTCACCATGTCCGAAGCAAATGTACTTTCCCAAAGAAAATTGAATCAAGTGATTGCTGCAGCTTGCAGCTTCAAGCTGTTCTATGGTCATTAATAGTATTTACAAATTGTAGAATTTGAGGGCAGAAGGACAAGGTGCATTGCTTTTTCATTTATCATTGAGGCCATGCTATACTGAAAGGAGGATAGAAATAAATCCACATGACTCACTTCCTTCTGCCTTCTGAAACTGTGAAATTATTTTAACAGTTGGAACTCATTTTCCTTGAACATGTACCTGGACTCAACAGGGTGAACAAAGATCAACATTAGGATCCTACTCCTACTCATTTTTCTCCTCCAACTATTTATAGCAAGAACGTCAGAACAAACTGTTTGGCACCCACCCATCACATGTGGTGCAAGACCATTAGTCTCTATGACAACCTGATCAGAATAAACTTGTGAAGAAGTCAATTTCACAATAAAAATGAAATCCATCAAAACTATAGCACCTGCAAAAAACTGGCAGGAAAAGAAGAATAAGAAAAGCTCCTTCTGGTAGAGAGTGAGTAAAAAAACCTCCAACTACAAACCCCTGAAAAATCTTCCTGCTAAGAGGGTTTGCACTTTCAAGGTTTCTTAAAACCAAGCTCTGATCTGCTTTTGAAATCTGCCAGAAGTTTACAGAAATGTCTTCCTAGAACTGGTTTTATTCAAGGACTAAACTGCACTTGAAGTGACTGGACAGTGCTTGATCCTGCTCATGCTCCCTGAATATGGGATGAAAGCAACAGACGGAGAGAGGGCTTGTTTTGGCTTTTCCTGCTGCCACACACTCCTTTGAACTATCAAAGCATTCCAGAATTCAACACCAACACAGCCTTCTCATATGCACTACCTGATGAAACATCAGAGTGGTTGACACTGAGAATCCAAGCACAGCATACAACAGTGGCTTATACACTTTTACCTTTATAAAAGAGTACCACTATCTTCTGAAAGGCTTTCATGAAGTGGATGTTGTCATAACAGTACTCCTGCACCTTCTGGAGTAGGATCAACTCAGACTGGCCTTGAGTGCTGAACACAGCAAGCAGGGGGGCATATTGCTGAAAGGAGGAGAGCGTAAAAAACAAAATTCATGTCAGCATACTCAAAAATAATGAAGCGTTTTTAGAATAAATATCATTAATTTCATCCTTGAAAATGTTTCACTGAAATCTTAGATTTACTTGCACACTGCATTTTCTAAAGCACATACAATGCATATACACAAATATCCATGGTTTTTTGTAGTATGTCCTGCAGGCTGTAAACTAAAATTCAGTACCCCTCAGTTACTGAATTCTGTAAAATTAACTTATAAAGCCCATAATCTGGCATTACTTCTGTCATACATTTCACAATGCAGCATTCTGTTCATTCAGGAGTGATGCTTTACAGATGTTCATAAGACACCCCATGATGAAATACATGAAAAAAAGTCTCCAGTTTCACAGGGATTTTAGAAGTCCCAGGAAACTGAAATAAAGTAAACTAATTCCAAGTAAACTATGATCAACAGCCCTTATTTTTTCTCATTACCACAATCAAGAATATCATGACACCCTTAGGTAAACAGCAACATTTTCCAAGCACAGTATTAACTGCTAAAGTTACTAAGACAAGACAGTAGTAGTACATTTCATTGTCTCTTCCTGGAGTTGACAATAAAAAATACAGCAAAAACTTACTTCTTGTGCAATTTCCCCCTCTTATTTCAGATCTTAAAACTAAAAATTACACTGAAGGACCATATCTTTCCTTAAAAGCTAGTGTTTATATCCATATCTCTCCAATTTCCTGTCATCTTAGCCTTTGATGAGTTCAGCTAAGACTGCAATCTTAAATTTAAGGTAATATTAAGAGCATTTTTCAGAGATGAAGTTAAATTACCTTTGATCTTCAGAGACCCTAGTCAAATATACATTGCATATTACTATTTCTTTTGCTCTTGCACTAATCAGCTCAGTCTTTCTTCCAAGTTTTCAGTAACCCCTGTTTGGCATTCTCCAGCTGGATTTGCAACAGCCTGATATCACAGAGTTCTGGTCTGAGTGACCAGGGCTGCTGCTGGTCTTAGGCGACAAACCACTCACATGACTGATTGGCACGTTTAAAAGTTCAGCACCTCTCTGCAAGGGGCTAAATCCTGAGGGGTTTACCCAATATGATCCATGGAAATAATTACTAAAACACATGAAAATCAACTGAAATTTGAAAGGTTGTTTCAAAGGGTGTTTTCCAGTAATTATTAGCTATTTAAGAGAGCACAAAATCACAATAGCAATGAGCAGCTCAGCAAGGCTGATGGTATTTAGTACTTTGGGAAGAAACTCCCTTAAAATGGCTAGATGGAGCTAACACCAGAGGCCAAGTTTTTCCACTCCTGGCAGGTATAGCCACATCTTTGGAAACAACGTCAGTGCTTTGGTAACAGCACTGAAAAAATTTGTGCAGGTTGTGAGTAGCTCTTTTTCCCTTTTTAGCCCTTATAGCATCAAGCTGGTAACTACGCAAATTGCAGGGAGGCAGGACAATATACAGTGCAGTTAGTTTAATACCCTCAGCAGAACTCACCTCCATCCACATGTTTATGAAGTGCTGCTGTCTGTAAACATTAATAACTTCTAATAAAAATTCTATGTTTTCAGTTTGGAAGTAAATTGTCTTCATTTTGCCACATCTGACTTTATCCCCTTCACATTCCTACCCCTTCCCAACTGGTACAGGCTCACAGTTACGAGTTTCACAAATGTCTAACTGACTAAGGAACTTTCTTCACATTGCTGGCTGAGCAAGTGGCATTATTTTCCATTTGTGTCATGTTAGGGAGTGGGGAGTGGGTCAGCACCCACCCTGCTGTGAAGCTCACCAGAGCCTTGCCTCCAGTGAGAATTGTCCAGAAGATTCTCCTCACCCGGAGAACATCTCTTCTCCACACTGAAGGAGGCGGAGGCACTAAGCCCCAGTGTCACAGTGAGGTTACTGGGACAATGAGGAGCTTATTCTGTGAGATCCAGGGTTGAACAGCTTGCCCTGTCTCCTCCTGAGGTCAGCTCCTGCTGGTCATGCCATATGGATGGCACACATGACTTTTACTGCACTGCCTGAGTATGCTGGTTCATGGATGCCTGCCTCAACCCTGCCATTAGGTAGCCACCCATCCAGCAATGCTTTTTAAGATCTGTAAACTAGGTCAATACTCTGTGTTTTGACACATCTTTTCAGGGGTGCCTTGTGTACAACTTACTGAAAGAATCTGGTAAGTTAGAGACTGCTACCCAGATGTCAAAGCTCTGGCAATATTCTTTGTGGAAGTTACCTGTCAGCTAGAGCCATACAAGAATAAATCCCACCATCTGGCATGTCACACATCAAGTATGTATTTATATACATCCCAATCACAGCACCAGGTCAAAGCAACTCCCTGACTGTTTCCTGGGACGCTGACACACAGGAGGGCACAGAACTGAGCTCTGTATCATCCTGACACTGTTAATCCACTTTCTGGAGTTGGTTCATACACTGAAGTAGCTGAGAGCCCTAACAGAAGGATCCAAGATCTGTCTCCACCTATCCTAAGAAGAAGGATGTGAAAAATGCTGTTTCATTTTTGAAGACTGAACTGTAAAGAAGCAGATATCAAAGTCTAAATTTCTATTTTTATTGCTTCTATTAAAATCTTACCCGAGTGCAAATAGTAAATACCCCATACAAATTTTCCTCTGTTTTTAGAAAGTGAATGTACCTAGAAAGATGCCTATCTTATACAGACAAGATGCCTTACCTAATTTACTGGGGATACATACATAGCTGATGGATTGGGTCAGTGAGATGCATAGGACTAAACATCCAGTCAACAGGATTTGAAAAAGCCAGCTATGTTTCTCTTTTCCCAGAGTTCAAATATTCCAGAAAGCGTTTGTTAATTTGCCCTGCAGTACTAGACAGTAAATCTCAATGGATACTTTGTTACAACTCAAAGAGAGATAATCAAATTTTACATCAAAAGAACAAGAAAAACAATGTCTCTCCTCCTTCTGGAAACTATCTTGTCTTTCCCCTGCTATTTGAGCCACTTGAGAAAACTTGAAGGCATTAAGTCTTACCATCAAAGACTACACAACAAGCGACTGCATTTCTAGGATTACTGATTGAGAAACCAAATTCAGACAAAAGGACAGCAGCAGTAGGAGCTAAACCAACACCCAAGTATGGAGAGACATACAATATGAAGAAAGATCTATTTTATCATAAAGAATAAAGCCCAGATTGCTTCTGTTCCAAGGCAAAGCTTTGAAGCCCTGGCTATCAGGGAGCATTCTCCTCATCATAGATTACCTGCTTAAAAGGACTAAGTCTGCTGAGAAGCCTCTGCTCTCAGATCCAGTGTCTAGCACTGCACAATTACTTCAGACTTAGATGAGGAACACCAATTGATTGATGCCTCTGCGTTGGTTTGCTGTTTCTTTTCTATCCCAAGTTCTTTAAGAGTTTTGGTACCAACATGCAATGGTGCTACTGCAATATTGCAGTCTGTCTTTCTATGTATTCAGTTCCCTCATCCTCAAGGACAGTAGCTGGATCAGAGACTAACCACATTGTATGTGTACACAGTCCCAAGCCAGGTTCTGGCTTATCACTTGACAAGCCACTGAGTATCCAGCTAGCACAGCCAACATCAGCAACAATTGATTCACAGATTCTGGCCTCAGCATTCCTGCCTGGATCTATCCAGCCCTCTGCACAGCCAGCACAGGTGCTGCCCCACCATGCTCCCAAAATGTCTTTGCTTCTGGTAAAGACATTACAAAGGCAGTTCCTGCAGGCTTGTAGCCAGGTTTACTAGTCAGGTCTGAGCAGGCAGAGTCCCAACAGCTGCTTAGCCCTGCCCCAGTGCAAGGAGCCTCTCAGGGACCTGGCACCCTGGGAAAGCATAAGGAAGAGGTGCTCAGGCTGTGACCACCTTGGCTTGCCCTGGCACTGTGGGACTCAGGGCACTCTATGAGCTGAACTACCTCAGTTTTGCATCCATTTGACTCAAGTCAGACTATACACAACGCTTGGTATGCTCAGTATCAGCCTTCAAAAATCTAAATCTCCTGGATTCAAACAGGTAAAAACTTGACAACCAGAGAATGTATTCTGTGAATTCACAGCTTTCTTCTCCTCTTCACCCATGCACGCACCTTTAGATGTTTAAGGGCCTGCTCTGCAACCAGCTCTTCTTTCTTGTTCCATTCCACAGCATTCATGACACAGGTCCAAAGGAGACCAATCACTGCTGGCTCTGGCAGCTCATTTCTTTTCATTTCCTCTTTTACATAAAGCACTACCTGGAAAAGGAAATAAGGGACATTTTCAATGAACCAGAAACAATGCTGACTTTCCAAATACTTGTAGTCATTTACAACACCATGACGTAGAAATATTAAGAAACAAAATTAGAACAAGATTTTGTCCCTCCCTTCCAACACAACAGTTAATGCAGTTAAAGGAAATACATTCTCAAGGATAAATGAAGGAAACCCCCCCCATCCAACAAATAACTACACTTGGAAATCCAGAGGATATTTGCCTGCTTTAGTTTTAAGAGTCACATAGTGAACTGATGAATAAATTAAAATAGTTTAAAGAAAACCAGAAGAAATCTTCTGTTCCTCTCTATCTAGTGTTGATTTAAGTCTTTGATTATGATTATATAAACAGAAAGTTGTAAAAAAACACTTTTACCTCCTTAATTGGGCATTCCTGAGAGAGACGTTCTTGTAGTTCTTTCTGAAGTTCTTTACGAGTCCCCAGTGACTGCTGAACTCTAAGGAAATCTGAGAGTTCTTTTAGACCTGCTTCAGTAAAATACTTGGCAAAATGGTCCACATTCTGCCGGTTGGCTGGAAATAGTTCCTAAAAAGACAGGAATGCTCTCCATTAATAACCACCTATGACTCTTGACAGAATGGAAAGAACATTTTTTAAAAATCAACAGTGGGAATAACCTGTTACTTCACTTAAAACACTGCTTGTATCCACACTGGAAAAGTCAAAACTTCATTCATATTGCAGTGTTTCACTGCAGTGGAGGGAAAAAATGATGTCCAGTTACACAAATAAGCTAACACCCACTCCATGTGAAGTGCATGTACTTATGAATAGCCATGAGCCCAACATGTTGCTCAAAACAGTCCTAAGAGGAACTGTACTCTTCCAGATTCCAAGAGTCTTGTAGGGAAAGTACAAAGGAATAGATGGCAAAGCCATTTTAGGCAAAGCACATTTATCACGCCCTCCCAGCACATCCACACATTTATCTCTCAAGGAAAATACATCTAACAATACATATGCAGGACAGGCACCCTGGCCTACCACTAATGCATCATGTAACAAAAATCACAAAATCCACTATGTACTGTTAACATTAACTCCTGTAGGCATTCCAATTAAAAGACACTATCAATTTATGAAAGTCCAGCTACTTAGAAAAGTTAAAATTATTCTTAAAAAGCACTCTAGAAAATGCCCCATCTTGGAAAGTATTCAATGGCATTTGCTTACCAATCCATTCTTGGTGTCTTAACAATGATTGGTAGCATGGATAGCACCTCTTTACAACAAAAGCTGAAGACCTTCCGTTTATTTACTTACTGACTCATGAGATTAAGAAGAAACTTTCAGGAGGGCATCTATGCTAGGCAACATCATCTTATACTTTACAGTTGTTTAATAGAGAAGAGTAATGAGAGGCAACAGCTGAAAGTTTAAGTCAGTCAAGCTTGTAATAGAAATAAGATGCAGTTTTCTTCCTCAACCCCTCTCCTCAATAAAGAGTGTAATTATCCCATTTCCCAGCTTAATGGCAAATTATTTATGACTTGGACATTTAAAATCAAGTACAAATTGAAGAGATGGAGGGGCGTGGGAGGCTGCTTCACTTCTGAAAGATACTTGCTTAATTATATATTATTGAGGTAGAAACAGGAAATACTACAGAGTCTCTGGGCAGTGCTACACAGCAAGTATTTGACTGGATTATTGCAGCAGCAATCCTTCTGAGGATTAAAAAAACCCAAATGATCTTCAGAAAACCACTAGGAGAAAAAGACACATGAAATTGCTACATATTCATATATTCTTTGAATACCTTGCTACAAACCCAGAACACAGGTTTTGAGCCCTAAGGCTGAAAACCTTTCTGCACTGCACTTTCTAAGTCTGCTGTTACCACTGCAGGACCATTTATGCTACCTAGATGGCTACTGCTGCAGAAAATTAGCTTACTATTCATTCACTACACTATTTAAACACTGCCGCTTCAGAAACTTACATTCTAATCGTAATTCCTTATACTGCATATATTATTTACAAAAGGAAAACATATTTAAAGAAACATAGCTTCTTCTCATGCTCATTTGCTGGTTTGTTTTGCTAGCAGTGGTTAGAAAAAAAAACCCATTTATTTAATTCCCAAGCCCCATATATACAGTCTCTCAGAAGGCATCTGACTGCAGGAAAAAGAGACAGAATGTAAAACCATGTGATACTTAATATACCTGAACCTTTATCACGGCTACAGCCACAACAATATTGCTGTGTTTAAAAACATTTTAGAAACGCTAACAGAGTCTGAGGGGGAGTTAACATGCTTACAGCAAACTACCATCTGCATTTAATTTCCTTCTTTTTCCCTGGGAGAGATAAAGATTATTGAAAATATATTGTACTTACTAGTAATCTCTTATCGAGGTTGGCTTTTCTTAAAGCAGAGGTAACAGAATTGGCATCTTTCTCTGCCATCCATGCTTTAAAAAGCTTTACAGCGAAAGAGGCTGCAATCCCTATTAGAGAAAAGCACAAAAGATGTTTCAGCAATTTTCAACATAAATTACAGTTGATTATAAGAAGTTCAAGGTTACAAAAAAGTTACAAGACTGTGGAATGAAAATACATTTATGACAACAGAAACAAACACATAGTGCTGAAACGCCTATTTTTTCTTTAATGCAAAATTAGTTTTCTGAATTATGCTAGATTGCTTGAAAATCTTTTTTGCCCATCTCCATTCAGTTATTCAAAGATTTTCTTTGCAATTATTTTTCCTACATTCCTAATTCACAGACTGAGTACAATGCAAAAAGAAAAATTATGCATTAAACCAATGGGAAATTATTAGCACAAAACAAATGATAATCAGGAACAAGAACTTAAAAACACATGTCTTCGAATGTTTTTTTTTTAGCAAATCCTGGAATAGGGTTAAATAACTTCACAATTTCAAGGTGACTGATAGTACTATGTCCTCCTAGGAGGCATTTAGTAGCCAGTTGTACCAGGCAGAAACACTATTTTAAGTGAAAAAAATCCTTCCTTGTGGCACAAATTAGTATTTTGCGTATTAAATCAAACGAAGTCTACCTCCACTAGCTGTGGATTTACCAGGGGAGTTAATAAACCATTAAGCCCACACCTCCTATTTCCTAGAGCTGCTGCACCACCACCACGACTGCTCTGGATTCTCCATTGCAGGGAGCTGAAGGAAGCTGAAAGGTCTTGGAGATGGAGCTCATCCTTGAGGAAGGCTGCCTGTAAGTCAGTTATGATTCTCCACACTACACTCATACCAACATCAGGGCTACTGAAGGCAGTGATAGTGGTAATGCATAATGAAAAGCATAATTCTGTGCTACAGCTGGCCACTGTAGTTTTCTGTCTCATCTCCAGATAGTCCAGAAGCTCTTAGAGCTAATGGGACCTACTGGTGAGAAGAAGCTTCATGACTCTTAGCACCTTTATAGATATTCATTATTTTTATTTCTAGGATACTTTGACTGAATGAGTCACCAAACAAGAACAGAAGAGACTATTCCCAGACCACTGTAAAGTTCACTAACAGTCTTTACACATCTCAACTGTTATGGCAGTTTTGGCAAGCTTATTTCAGGAGCTTAGTCGTAAGACACAATCCTTAGAGAAATATGGAACCAGGGATGCACAATGCCATGCCAAGAGAGGCCAGCAAATACTTCTTTGGGCTTGTTTTACATGTTGGACAAGATGCAGCAATCCTAAGTGCTCCAAGCTGACTAACCAAGACTCACAAAGCTTGGTGAACCAGTAGGTGACTTAGGCATAACTTCCATTGCAAACACTTCAGCATATCTATGTTCTTATGTGATCAATACCAAAATTGAACGGAATAGCCTCTGTCACCAAGCATTGTCCCAATACACATATCCTACCCATTTTTTCTAGTTTTAGCTTAAAACAAAGGAGGTTTTATGCCAGTATCAGCATTAGAGAGTGTGCTGTTTTCAGCTGGGGTAGAGTAAATTTTTTCACAGTGGGTATGGGGCTTTATTTTGGATTTGTGCTGAACACAGGGTTAATAATACAGATACGTTTTTGTTATTGCTGAGAATGGCTTAGAAAGAGCCAAGACCTTTTCTGCTTTTCCAACTGCCCTGCTGGCAAGGAAGTTGGGAGGAGACACAGCTGGGACAGTTGACACCAACTGACCACACGGATATTCCAGACTGTATGACATCATGCTCAGTGTATGAAGTGGGGAGAAGAAGCAAGAAGGGGGGAACATTTTAAGTGTCTTCCTAAGTACCTGTTACATGTGACGGCATCCTGCTCTCCTGGAGGTGGCTGAACACCTGCCCATGGGAAGCAGTGAACTAATTTCCTTGTTTTGCTTTCCTTGTGTGTGCAACTTTTGCTTTCCCCATTAAACTGTCTTTATCTCAACCCAAGAGTTCTCCAGATTTTACCCCTCCATTCAATCCTGCTGGTGTGGGAGTGAGCAAGCAGCTGTTTAGGGCTTTACTGCTGGCTGGGATTAAACCACAACAGAGGGAGGTTGTTCTAGGGCTTCACTACCCATATTTTCAAACTTACTTCTCATTTACAGCCCAAATTTATCACTGGCCGGTTCCTATACTCTGTGCACGTGCTGTCACTTTTTTCCTTTAAATAGCTCTTCTCTTTTTGTTTGCTTCATTCTTTTCCCCCCTTATTTGCAGAAAGCAATTTCAGCCATTTATTTTATTGACTAACCCCATTAGCTGCTCTTTATATTTGCATAACTTTGCCAGCACAGGGGATACACTTAAGGATACACTTAACCCTGAGGAAATTCCACCACCACCTAGACCTTTCTCTGTCTCTACTACAAGCATGTCAGCAATCCACAAAAGAATATTGTGTTTTCTGTCTGCATGTAACAGTAATGACAACACTGAAATAAGGTAATCTAAAAATAAATTAAATTTGTGCTCAAACTTGACAGATCTGTCCACACAATCTATCCTTATCTCACTTTCAGCCATTTCTCAGCCAATGTTACAAGTCCCATGCTGATCAATAACTCCCTCAGCTCACCGAATTGTTTCCTCATGTATTTTTAACCTCACCTGCCTGCAGCATTGTTTTTTTGTAAATCAAAGAAATAATGGAATTTATTCATGTATGATCTACTTGCTTTGTTCCCCATTTTTAAACTATCTTTGCATCTTCAATTATTCTCATATAAAATATCTACCCCACGATACTGACTGAACAATCTTTCCTCAAATTCTGTCACGAATGCATTTTTAGTATATATAAAACAAGAACTAAAAGTATATGAAAGCTCTGACAAAAGTTTGGGCTCCTAGAAACATAAGTTCATAATGCAAATAAGAATTGTATTCTTAAAATGCTGAATTTAAAACATAACAATTTCCATGATTTTTAAAAATTTGGGTTTTCCACTGCTTCTTGTCTTCCCATAACTAGGAAGGCTTTCATTTAAATACACTGCAGACAATCACCCTAAAAACATGGATTAGTGCTTTTGTTTGAGATTTTTCCTCGTTTAATTCTGATTCCAAAAGCTGTGAGTGATGACAGAGCAAAACTGCAGCTGTGGCTTTTCTTTCTGCAGCATTTAAAAAACAAATCTAGTGGTTAGCATGCTGCAAATGAGAACATGAATTTAGAATAATTTTTTTAAAAATGAAAATTAGAATACATTTTAGCTGATATGTAACTCCTTAACAAAACCAAAAAAAGGTCATGAAAACTGCTCAACACTACCAGTACATTTGCAATCATGCCAGGTAGTCTGAACTGCCAGAGAAAGAAATTGTTGAGCAAGCAGTTGCAAAATCAGGACTCCAAGGCAGATGGCTATAAATACATAACAAAAATCCTTAAAAAAAAGTAATTTCAAAAAGGCATTGTACCTTAAGACTGAAAGAACTTGTTTACTCATCATATGAGAAACACAAATTCATGAGAAAATTCATCAGTCACTGATCACTAGTAGTATAAAGGCAAAATGAGGGACTGATTTTTCTTCTACAATATCCTATTGGCCTGCATGGGATCTCTGTCTCACTTCTCACTCACAAGATATTAGCAACACTTGAAGAAATGCCAGCCGATCTATCTCAGGAATAGATATTATACTTCACACCTTTACAGTACCACAATAATACATAAATTCTACAATTTTGCACACACAAGTATGACTTCCAAAATACCATAAATCCTTTGGGGTTTGTTTTTGTTATGTGGCTTTTTTCTGTCTGATTGGCCTCTTACAAGATTTCACAAAGTATGTTGGGCACTGCTGTCTGTATATGCTTCTGCTTTAAAATACTGATTTCTGTTGTACAGTCATAAGTTTCCAACTTCCATTTTATTGCAACATATATAATACGTTGCAATAAAATACATCTCCAGTAAAAAAGCTAAGATAAGAAAAAAAGATATGGAAAATTACCTTCTTTGACTATATTGTCAGTGAAGAGGCTTGTTAAAATTGTAGCAGGAAGAGTCCCATTGGCTAACAGGATGCCAGAAAGCATTGCCAGTTTTGTCTGCTCCGTCTCAGTAAAGGCTTTAAGAAACAACAGGAGCTGCAGGCCAGACAAGGAAAAAAAAGTATATATTTGAGGCATAGGTAGACAATAGGCAGAAATTAATATTATCGGTTTAACTTATTTCTTGAGAAGTCTCAATGCAAATTATAGCAATCACATCAAAATCTATCCAGAAGCATGACAGTGTCACGTCACTGACCCCTTGTAATTTCACTTTCTCTAAGAACACAAGACAGTGCCTGAAAGGAGCCTACAAAAAAGATGTAGATAGACTATTTACAAGAGCAGGTACTGACAGGAAAAGGGGGAATGGCTTCAAACTGAGAGAAAGCTGGTTTAGATTAGATATTAGAAAGAAATTTTTAGTGTGAGGTTGGCAAGGCTTTGGGATAGGTTGCCAGAGAAGTTGTAGATGCCCCATTCCTGGCAGTGTTCAAAGACAGGTTGGATGGAGCTCTGAGTAACTTGGTCTAGTAAAATGTGTCCCTGCCCATGGCAGGGGGTTTGGAACTAGATGGTCTTTAAGGTCCCTTCCAACCCAAACCATTCTATGATTCTGTGATTGTGTGGGAAATATAGCCTTAGTCAGGTATAAAACACCTGTCTTCTCCAAATATATGTATGTATGTGTAAAGATAAAAGTATTTGCCACAGGTTTGAGACACAGAAATTACAAGATCACAGATAGAAGCCTGCCTAGTCACATCTTCAGACTTCCAGCTAAGCCACACAGAGTTGCAGTTTGTTTTCTAGCTTTCGAAAATTATTGCTCATGCAAACAATAAAAGGATGGGAAAATATCTTGGTATTCTTTTAGGGAAGGGAACACAGCACAGTTACAATAGATTTTGTACTGGCTAAAATAAGAATTATATTTCAAGTTCAGACTCTATTGATAAAGCTGACAAAGGACAGACAGGAATACAGGTTGATTTAAGACCCTGCCATTCCCAGTACTAAATACAAGAGAAAACAATAGCTTGAAAAAAAATTACAAATATCATCATCTTGGAAGATCTGAACTACATACACACCTTTTAACTCTAAAAATAGCAATTAAGTCTATTTTTAAAATCTTAATTTCATATGTTAAAATTATTTACTTGAGAGCATATTGATGAAGTACATTATGCTCTTTTTGCTTTACCTCAGAAAAAAACATCACGCAAAATTAGATTTTTTCAATGGCATTACTGTTAACAATAATGTTTTGTTAGTCATCGCAATATGGGTGATGGGGAAAAAAAAGAGGGGAGACAATAAAGGACAGCTTCATTCAATGCAAAAAGCTGCTGATTCCACCAGATGCTAGCTTACAAATTTACATTCACCACAGAAGAAGGGAAAAAGTAAAAGTACTGCAGATACAATTTTCCAGAGTTAAAAAGAATTCTCATTTTTCTCTTCATAAGGAAGAAGAAATGGCACCCCTCCAAAAAGGTGTCATGACCACCTGCTGTCAGGACACCCTTTTTTTCTTTTCTAAATGAGCAACAAATGCAATTACAGCAAAACAGTCTGTTTTGATAGAAAATTCCCACCAGGTTTCCACATTAAGGGTACTTCTTAATTACCAGATTCTACCCAAACAAAGGGACAGAACATTACACATGTCCTTGTGCTTGTTTATTACCATAGACAGTGAGAGATCTTTTCTGAGATATCTAAGTAGCTTATCAACAACTGTAAAGCTTCCTGAATGGAGCGATGTTTTAAAAATACAGGTAACTAATTAAGTTATTAAATCTCATGCAGTGTTTTATGAATAGTTCTGCTCTGCATCTGTGAAAAGAACTAAAAAAAACCTCATTCATACGCTAGTACTTACATAATAACATCAGCTTTAAATTACAGCTTACATAGGCCTGAATGACTCAGCCACAGACAAATCACTCAGAATCTTTTTTCAGTGGGCTTCAGCCATACACTTTTAGCTTAAAAGAACAATTATGAAACTACCAAATATCAAGGTGTAATTTTATTTCAGCAAACTGTGACTCAACCACAAAATGTATGAAAATTTGGGATGCATAAGAATGGAGTTATTATTTCTAAATATATGAATGAGAAACAAATGGTGTGCTGTATTTCTAAATGCAGCAACTAACTGGTGTGTATAATGGTGTAGGCAAAGGAACTCCAGGGCCACATTTAATGGAAAACAGAACATTTTGACAGAATTTCAATATAATCCTAGTATAAACTGGAAGCCTGTGGATTTAAAGGTTTCTGTATACAAGCTTTATCAATAATACTGTACTAAAATGAGATCTGCACAAGAAAAAAACCCCAGAATTAGACCTCTTTACTGGAAGTACTGAGACTGTTAATAAAGAGGAAATGGCTCCAGATTTCCGTGTACTCCACTTAGATATTTTTTCTTTTGCCTCTATGTAAGCAATGGGTCAGGATTTTGATTAGAAAGTGGTCACACTGACCACTTTAACATAACAGACCTGGTTTTTATATACTTCTGAGCTCTAACCTCCATCCTTTTATCAGTAACATGTAGATCACGAACAGTTATACCCATTCATGTCAAATTTGAGCCAGGAAAGCAAGAACCCAGCTGCAAAGGCAAAGTTACAGCTGCAGCCCAAGATAAAGACAGATTGTATGAGAAGGACACCCAAAAATTTATGAACTCTAATTCTGAGAAATCTGTATTTGTTCAAATGTTTTGGAAGGTCTGAAACCACATCTGTGGAGTTTGCAGTCTCATCTTCTTCCCCTTCCTCTGAAACGCGCCCTTGCAAGTCTCTTAGCATTGATGTGGTTTCTGGTGTTCTTGAACTGCATCCCACTGCAGCATGTTTGAAACAGAGCTCTCATCTTCTACACATCCCATGCTACTTAAAGTACTGTTGGTGCTACTAATCTAATTTTTGTTTTATTATTATTTTTCAAAAACAGATCAAACCTAGACTTGTCCTTTTCTGCTGTTTAAGGATAATATTCTATATTTTCCAATAATTGTGAAACATAATTTAGGGGGTGACTGGGTGATAGGAAAACCCAAAACCTTTCATAAACCCATTCTAAAAACATGTATGAGAACCTAAACTTCAGTTCAAAGTTATTACTTCAGATTTTTATTGCTGGTTAATTTAAGCACTATTCTTTTACCATCACAATTACAAACCTCAGTAGGAAAGTCACAAAACGTCCAAGACATTTCAGAATAGTTCCCAACCACCCACAGAACATTCCCTAAGCTAATGCTTCCCTGCTGTTAGCCAAGCACAGATATTACTGCCTTCCTTAGATACAAACTGATTCCAGGCATAAAAAGGGCAGCTCTAGCTCATAATTTTGTATTTCTATGAGATCCATAAGAACTCCCAACTATACAAGCAGAAGTTCAGAATACCTAATAAGCACAAGACCAGACCTAATGTGATGTTCAATGTTGTTTTTGTCATTAAAGTCTCTTAAGCACAATTTCTGGGCATAGAAGATGTGCACAAGTAAACACATGCATGCAACATTAAAAAGCACACAAGAAAAACATGTGCTTCTGATCACCTTTTGTGATCTGGAAATCTTATATAGCGAAAATTAAGGAACTCTACCCCCACAGGGAGCATGGTGTCTTTTTATGCCTTCATTATCTGAACTGGTCTGTTGCTGACAGTTTGTCACATCTGCAGACAGCACTGAATTGTCAGCAATGGCAGCTAATATAGCAACAGATATCTGCTGACTGAGTCTTGCCTTTCATTTAGCTGACTTAAAGCATTTCTGCTTACTCCCTATTCAATCTCAGAATGTTATTCTCCTCTTATTTCCTAATTCCTAGCTTAATTTACTGTTCTTTCATTAGGAAAATAGGAACACAAATAGCAATGTCACAACATCTCCCAGCACTTCAGACATCCTCTCATGACTCAGTAATATTTAACACTGTTAAGACAAAAAATAAATTTATCTGTAGTTTATTCAAATTTTGATATTAAAAAGTTTATATAGAAAATTACTAAACATGCAAACATACTAAATAGACAGATAATAACTGCATTCTTCATCCATGGAAATACATATGTAGAGAAAGATGAACACAAGTTTGGAACTTGGAATTTTACTGAAATTATTGCAAAATGTCATGGGCCCATGCCAGTACATTGGGCCATGCTCATAGCAACTTAAGCTGTCTACATCAAAACACAGCAAGCGAGCAATCTAAACATCTTTGTCTTCTGTTGAAATTGCTTGCACAAAATAATTTAGACGTAAATTATGCAAACTGGCAATATTGAGGAAAGAGAGTTAGGAAATAAAACTACTGAAAGCTAGAAGCAGACAAAAAGCAGAAAGATGGTAGAAAAAGAATGTCCTAATGATAAAGTTGTGATCTAGAAGACATAAAGCAAATACTTGTGCAAATACTGCTATCTAAAATAATCTCTCCTGAAAGAAAAGTCCTACTGACACCATCTGCTTCTTTGGAGTGAAACTGCTGGTATTGCCTTGGTTTTTTTGGCATACCTTTTTCTGTGAGAAGAGCTAATTTTCCCCCAAATGCTCAATCTGCCTAATGAGTCTGACAGAAACGTCACTTTCATTGCTGGGACAATGACGCACAAAAAAACCATCAACGAGTCACTCTTACTTATCAAACTGATACATAACTAACTCACTAACTGCAGCAGTCTCCGTTCTAGCAGAAACACTTTCTGGAAATACAAATGTATCTATCTTCTGGACCTCCATGGGCAGCCACTCCTGCACAAATTACAGCACGCAGGGATTAAAGGATTAAGTGGTTAAAAACCCTGCAGTCTTGTAAACGAGAAAACAGCCACTTTGTGGGTTCACACAAGCAAGGGGAGGGAGAAGGTAAGCAAAAGGCACCTGCAAGTAGTCACCAAGTATTTAAAGGGCAATGGCAGTGGAGGTGCAATACACAGCCACAAACGCCCTCACAACCACCTTCCTAGTTTCTAGATCTCTAAAAACTGGATTAACAGAGGAAGAGAATACACACCAAGATTCACACCAGCACCATGGGAGGTGATGGATAGGCAAATGGAAAGATTTCCCCACAGGTGAGGACCACTGCAAACCTCATCTCGTGATTTGTCATACAAGACGTAGTCTGACACTGAAAACTATCCAAAAAGCATGTACACAAAAGTCAAGTGTGCAGTCTGCAAGATGAACAAGCTTGCTCTGATCCCACACTGGCATGGCTAGGATGTTTTCAAAAGCTTTCAATGAGTATCTTGGCTCTAGTCACACTGCATCTCAAATGACTGCTTTCTCTCAAGCTCCCATGTGGCTAAACTTCACATCAGAGGCACACTATCCTTTACTAAGAGTTAAATTATTATTTTTTAATCATCATCTCATCTTGTTGAGTGCAAAGTGAATTTTTGGAAGCTTAAGAGGATGCAAAGCCAAGCAAGTTACAGAAATGAGCAGAGGCGGCTTGAATTGACATGGCATTTTCTTAATATGCCAAGCACTCTCTGAAACTTGAATGCTGTGAGTCAGCGCTTCTCATGTCAGTGATTACAGTAATTAACAGCAGGAACATTAGATTTGTGTGGGGATAGAGGTAAATTTAGGTCTTTAGAATGATGTACTGAGTAATCAGCATCAGTTGATAGGCATGCTGGCCACAAGGGTAAAAATAATTTCCTGTATGAGCAAGAATGTATAAATCAGAGCCAAATTAATTCAGGCACAAGAAGTGCTGGTGAAGTATCAAGCTCCAAATGTGCCCTCAGCTGACCCTTGCAGCAACCTTCCTAATGTTTAAATAATATGAAAACACGTTTTTATGTCTAACAAACATGACACTTGAGTCATGGGACAGGTTTTGCCACTACCAGCGTGCCTATTAAGTTACAGGACAGTACAGTACTTACTACTTATTCAGGCAATTAGAAAAAGATATTTACATCTATTACAAGGAACTCAAAATAGACAAAATAAATCTGTACGTTGTTTTTTCAAACATTTTTACCCTGGCTTCTCCTGTCTCCTTAGAATTCAGTATCACAAAACAAAACAGTATCCACAAATAGCCACTACAGTCTGACAGGCAAATCCTGAGCACTCTGCCACTGGTGAGCACCTTCTCTTACAAAAATACAAAAAACAAATACAAATAACTTGTGGTTAGGATTCATTCCACAGTGCAAAAGTGGTTTAATACTCATACATCAAGAGACATTCTGTGTAGCAGATTTGCATTTATTTTTTAGAAAAAACCAGAAATGTTCTACATTTGCAATACAGTAATACCACTTCTCATTAAAAGGTATATCCCAAAGTGTATCAAACTTCTGCACAAAAAAAGTCTGGAATAAGGAAGTGAATTTGGTCAGAGCAACCAAAGGAATCATTAATTCAGAAACACTCTACAGCAAGTGCTTCCTGCTGTATTCCCACAGAGCTGGATTTGCAGAGTAAAGCTGCCTCCTGTAGATTCCATCCTCTTTTCCAGTAGAGCTAAATAAAATCTAACAGCACCACATTTGTACATATGTAATTACATTAGAAATACAGTAAAAAATATTAGCATTCCAGTAAAGATTGCCATCAACATTACCTTTTTGATTTCATCTTCAAATGCTTTCTCCAGATATTTGTATCTCCTGATAAGTTTATTGAAGACCTAAAAATAAACACAGATTAACTTCAAAAGTGTAACAATTACAGCCATCTTTCTTTACAAAAAAAAGTAAAGGGAAATAAGCAGCTTGCAGATTGCTATTTCTCTAGTGTTGTCTCCCTCATGGAGGGCATGAAACACCCTTCTCTCAATTTTGTGATTCTTGCTTCCTAGAGCAATGCTTGAATCAGAGAA
Organism: Rhabdornis inornatus; assembly: GCA_013397075.1. Lineage (NCBI taxonomy): Eukaryota > Metazoa > Chordata > Aves > Passeriformes > Rhabdornithidae > Rhabdornis > Rhabdornis inornatus. The sequence continues at coordinate 175,443 of VWZS01005595.1, forward strand.
TTTATTGCAGTTTGAATATTTTAACATTTCTCAATTTTTTTTTCCTTCTCTACTTTTCACCCTATCCATAGATAAAAGCAAGGGAGAGGAGGAGAAGGAGGGTAACTGCACCCTTCCCCCAGTAATACAGTGCTGGGGAAGCTCTCAGCTATAGGCTGATGGAGTGAGGCAGTCAGGATGCTGGGCATCTTCAACAGACGCAGTATCTTGGCAAATCAACTAACATAAATGTTTACAACAAAACACACTACTGTCAGAGAAAGAGCAAGAACATTTGCCAAAGCTTCTACAACGATTATGTTATTGGAACCACCTGTTCTCCAGTTTTGACCATTTGTTTCCCATCGTGTGACCACAGATTATGAAACCAGAAGCAGCACAGGTGCAGAGTTCATTCAGGGTGAAGAAGGAAGAGATAAGAAATTAAATAAACAAATAATCGCTCGCACTGGTGTACAAAGACACAGAGCATATCACTCACTGTCACAGGTAAAAAGGTTTATGTGGGGAACAAATGACATTATTGCCACACTGGATGGGGGAGGAAGGAAAATTAGGTTTAGGAAGCTTCAATTCACTTTCCAGAATATAAAATACATCCAAACATCCTAACTGGTAGTATTTTGGCTCAGAAAAAGTGGGCAATCAAGTGTGGACACACTGAGAAGTAGAGTCACGCAGAATCCTAAAAAAATAAGGTATTAGATGAAAATGTAAGATTCTTGTTAATATTTCCAAACAAAATTCAGCATATTTTTTCAAGTCTCTGTAAATGACAAATGCATGACTTCATATGCAAATAATCTGCTAAAATATCAATACTAACTTCAGTCTTTTGACTTGAAGACTTTTCACTTTTAATTGTTTCCATAACCAAATCCACAAAAAAAACCCAGCCACACTACTAGTTCATTTGGGAGACAGAGTAAGAAATTATCTTCTAGGTAGCTCCTAGATAAAAGATCTAAATACTATTTTAGACTAACTCTACATTTTCATAATACAGTAAGAGCTCTATTCTTCATTATGCATGAAAAAATGGCAAGGTCAATAAAAGGACACATCTCTTCAGGCATTAATTACAAAACACTGATTTATTTTGGTAGCTTTAGGTTTGAAGTGCAGAGAACCCACTGAAAATTCCACTCCTTCAAATCCTGAAGCGAAGCCTCCCTTTCCAGTTTTCAATATGCAATCTTTTAATTTAAAGTTCTCCTTGGAGGACTGGTACTGCCAATTTTTCTTCAAAGGCTTATTAAAATATTAAAATTCAAGAAGAAGAATCAATGCCTTCACTGACAGATTTTCCTGAAGCAGAATACCCTGTTTTTAAGAGATGATAAAGCTGACGCATAAGAAATATTGACTCCCTTTCCAAAAATAAGTATACTTCACTAATTTAGGTTATTAAAGATGTTTATTAAAGGGGCTTTCTGCTATTAAGCAAACATTTTTACCAATGCAGATTTTGATCCCAGCACTCTTTAAATCAACTATACACCTTTCCAGGAACTTATCACCCTAGACACATTAGCAGGGACAACAGCTTTTATGCTTTTAATCGCTGTCTCCAGCATTCCAGTATTACCTAGCAATTTAAAAAGATAAATACATACATAATTAACAACAGAATTTTGACATATGGACATTGCAAGGGTATTGCATTTTTATGCAATCCTACTGGTATCCAGAATTGCATGGTGGCTTTGAACTTTCCACAGAATTCTTATTGTATTTTCTCATATAATTACTACCTTCCATTAAGGAGTTATGCAAAGTTAGCTTCTTTTCAAGAACATTTTAGGGTTCACTGGTTTTTTGTATTAATTTCACATAGGCCTCTTTATGCAAGCCTTATTCCTGCAAGAAGAAATTATACATCACATATGTAGGAGAAATGAAAGCTCTTAAAATATACACCCAACTCCTAACTAGTTATGCAACTAAAGGTTGGAGGTGTGAGCTTTACATTTTTTGTTATTCGTGTACTTTCGACAATTGTTTAGGTTGGAAAACACCTTTAAGACCACAGAGTCCAACTGTTAACCCAGCAGTGCCAAGCACCACTAAACCATGGCCCTAGGCTACCGTGTCTACAGCCCTCTTAAATATCTTCAAGACTGGTGACTCCATCATTTCCCTAGGCAATCTACTACAATGTTTGACAACTCTTTCAGTGAATAAATTTTTCCTAATATTCATCTAAACCTCACCTGGCACAACTTGAGGCCATCTCCTCTCATCCTGTCACTTGTTATGTGCGAGAAGAGCATGACCTCCACTTGGCTACAGCCTCCTTTCAGTCAATTGTAGAGAGCAATAAGGTCACCCTGAGCCTCCTTTCCTCCAGGTTAAACACCACCAGCTCCCTCAGCTGCTCCTCACAGGGCTTGTGCTCCAGACCTTCTCCAGCTCCACTGCCCTTCTCTGGACACTCTTCAGCACCTCAATGTCTTTCTTATAGTGACAGCCCCAAAGCTGAACACAGAATTTGCAGTGTGGCCTCACCAGTGTGAGTACAGGGAGAAGCACACTGCCCTGGTCCTGCTGGCCACACCATTGCTTATAAAAGCTGAATTTCTGATATAGTTCATGTGTTTCTCAAAATATGCTCATATAAATATTTCAGTCTGCACACAGAAAAGGTCAACAAAATTAAAAGGGTGGTGTCTAGAAATAGATTCAACCAATGTTAGACTGCGATAAGCAAGACTGCTTTTTGTAAAGAATGCACTGCCAACTGTAATCAGAATATCTTAGACATCCTATTTTCTTACCTAAAATGTGAATGTTAGGGCAGATTAATGATTAACTGGATTTTCAATTGGTCTGTAGTTAGCCTAGTGCAGCCTAGACAGTCTGCAGATGTTCCATTATAATCCCTTTTAACACATAAATGGGAAACAGTAATCAGCTATGCCTTTACTGACCTGAGCATAATTTCGGATGGCATCATGATCTTCATCTGCAAAAAATACACAGTGGTTGGTCATCTTGGTCTTGTCATTGTCATCTATGCGTGTGCCTCCAGGAGCTACAAGAAAGGAGGAAAAAAAGGAATTATTTATTACTTTAAAGAACGTAAGGTTTAGTAAGTCCAGTAAGTCTTATGTTAATATCACTGAGGCAAAAGACCACAGTAACAGTTAGCAGGGCAGAGGGAGAAACAGAGACAGACCAAACACTTTGCTAAGATGTGGTGGCACCTGACAGAAGGGACACCTGGCTGATATGCTACACCGTAGATCACATGGTCCTCACAGAACTGAGTGATTTAGTTCAGCCTAAAGAATCTCAGCTGGTCTTGAGAGCACTGAGAGTCATAAAATAAGTATGGGTTGAAGCACAACCCATACACATTATTTTAACTCTTACTTTAAACACCATAATAATGTAAATCCTTGCCAAAGAGAAAAGTATTACCACCGTGTTAGTAATCTGAGTACTTGGAACATCCTGCTAAACTCCTCTAATGCCTACCAGGCTCATGTAAACATTCAAAACACTGGCTTATTTTGTTGTGTTTTTTTCCCCTAGGTATTTCCACTAGCTGTTGTTTCCTGCATTACCTCAAGTCTTACAAAACATCTTTTCTTCTTACATACCAAAGAGCAGGAAGCAGGAGCCAAAGCAACATGGCCACAACTTACTCAAAGTAAAGAGGAAAGTGAAAAGTATGTTTTTGCAAGCCACCACTCATACCTGGTAGAAATGTCCCATGAACATCCACAAAGCATGCCTCACTATCCTTCACTTCCCTGAGCTACCTTTTGTTGCATTATTTACAAAGCAAGATTTGCAGCAGCTCTTAACCTGGAGTGCAGTTTTTTATGCTAATAAATCCTTCTGTTTCTCCTAGTTAGCATCTCTCTCATTCTCTCTGCTGGTGCAATTATATGCTGTTTTGGTTCAGACTGAAGGCTTCTCAGAGCAGTATCCAGAAAGTACTGAGCTGTTTGTGCACAACAAACAGTGCTATGATACAAGATGCAAGCAGTGAAATTGTAATACAGGTTATAATTTCCACTGTGGAGGAAGATAGCATCTTAAAAGAAGCAAGCAAGGCTGATCATCAAAATTCTGTCAGATACTCTGCAGGTTACCTAACATGCTGCCAGCTACCAAAATATCAAAGAGTGTGTCAGCATAGCGGCGATAATCAAGTCGTGAGCCTGCTGCATCCAGAAACTTGGCTATGGCCTCCAGGTCATTCCCAGCTTCATTGAGGCCTTGGACAATCGTATCCCTGAAGACTGTGGGTTCAAATTTCTCCTTTTCATCTGAAACAGAGAGAAAGAAGGAGAACGAGAGAGAGTGTCAGTTTTTAAACCTGTTAAAATCCCGTATCAGTCAGTAATTGAAAGGACCATGGCACCTAATATACTCTTCTCACTCTGATCAACACAGATCAGATAAAGTTTGTTTGGCTTGTACAATTTCTGGAAATTCTGCAGTGTTTACCCTTGCTTCTCCTCTTCTCCTCATCTTCGAACACCAAAACAAATGCAAACATATGGGAATAAATAAATAGAGGAAAAGCAACTATTGAAACTATTTTCAAACTTCATACTCTTCACTTGCTGAGGATATTATCCCATGTGTGCAGCACCGCGCATTGCTGAATCCAAAAGCAGAATAAAGAGAATGCCAAGCTCTGAATACATAATCTCACTGTATGAACATTTCACTTTTAATCTCTTGCTATTTTTCTTTCAATAACTATGGTCATATAACTAAAATGTTTTCAAAAAGATGAGTCTTCAGGAAAAAAAGGAGATTGAGTTATTAATAAAACTAATTTTTGAACTAACATTTAAGACAACACAATATAACCAAGAATTTATCTTTTATATTCATAGACCTAAGCAGCACTAGGAACACAGCACTCTCACACTGCTTTTTCCACAGCTGTCCCTTGTTGAATTCAATTAAGGTCAGCCTGACCCCCAGACAGTGTCCCTGTGCCAAGGTCATTAGCCACAGCAGAAACAACTGCAACCTCCAGAAAACGCGTATGTAGATTTATCCGTACCTCCTGCTGCCTTTTTGCACATGCAGTTACCAGCTTGCCATGGCCACTTGAAGCTTCTAAAGAAAACTTAGCCTGGCTTTATATTAGGGCACAAATGAAATGCCTGTTACTGTTAAAATAACTTTGAACTTCAGAAACAAAATTGCAAGTTGTTCTGCGCGCTCAAACCCAAGGTTGTTACCTGCCGACAACAAAACTGATAAAAGTTCTTGAAAAACTGGAAAATATTATATCCAGAGGATCAATCCAGAGATTTTTATTTACTAAGATAATTGAGGCTTGGTTAAATTCCTGTCTGAACATGTGCTAACACAGTCTGAAACATGCCAGCTCCAACTCTTGCAGGCTTTTTGTGACAAGAGGTTCTGGCCTTTATGCATCCTCTGGCTGCAGGCTTCTGTTCCCTGCTACTTATAGTGCAGCTTTTCATCCCAGGCTTAAACAAGAGACCTTGCTTTTCAACAGCCTCTCTTCCTTAATCTCTTCCCTCCTGCCACAGTACTTTCATGACAATTAAATAACTATTTTCCAGACAATTCCTACTTTTGATAGCTTTTGTATTTCTCATACAGAAAAGCTCTCTCTCCTCTGCTACGTGTACCCAGGGTGAGCTTATTGTAGCACCTTCAGTACATCATTTGCACATTCTCCTCCACTTCCAATGCATCCCCTTCTCCCACAGCAATTGTACTGGAAGGCATAAAGCAGTCCCTTCCACTCAGTGTCCCAGGCCACTGGGAAGCTCAGGGGACTAGTCCACTTGTCCTTCCAAGGAGCCTGGCAGCATACAGCCAGGTGCAGTTCGAGGCCTGTCTCTCAAGCACTAAGCACTAGAAAATCACAGCATCCCCTTATTTTCCAGAAATCCCCTGCTATGCCTAGCTTTTCGTGACCTACTAAGTCTACTACCCATCTCCACACAGATTGCTTCCCCATGCCCTAAATCTGACCTCCTCAGACCAAAACTGAGACAACTCCATGGACACCCATATAGATGCTCATGCAACTATCTGCACCCAACTCTGGCTCATCCTGAAGTGATGCACACAAACATAGGGCCAACCTAGATTCTCCACTACCACACTCTCACCACCCAATACACTACTCAATATGCCCCTTCTCTGGACTGCAAATGACTTCTTCCCAGGCTTTTACTTCACACCAGACTTTGGAGGTGTTCAGGCTCTCAGCCATGTACTTCAGCTTTGGCTGTGATGAAAACCTGGAGTCTGTGTTTTAAGGAACCACCTCTGCTACCTGCAGGGCACAGCCATCAGGGACAAACCAGAAGGTTGAGAGGGGAACTGAAGTACATGCCTTTGCTCCAGGGAAATGCCCACAGAGCACCATACTACTGGAATCACATCTGAGCCACCAGACCTGTTACTAGACACTCAGCTGCAGCTCAAAGTACAAAAACCAACCCAAAACAAAGAACAAACCAGCCACCCAACCCACAAACAAAACAGTCTTTTACTGAAATAAGTACTTCAGTATGTGTACTTCAAGCAGTTTTACTTGTGCACAAGAAACACAGTTTCATCCATAAACAAGCATCTGACTATAATTATTCTCTTTTGGATTGCCAAATAATTATGTATTATTTGAAGAGTAAAAAAAAAGCTTGATGACACATCAACAATCAAGAGCACAGACTTTCGTCTCAAAGGTTAAAAAAACCCACCTGTTATACTTTTTCATATGTATTTTGCCTAAAAATTTAAGATGTTCCCATCTAAACTGGAAGATATTATATACCTGGTATCAGGGGTACACAGTGTTCAGTACAAACACAAATACCATAATTAATATTTCTTAGCTATTTTAAATAGATTCTTCCCTGCCCCAGAAGTCCTTCTCTCATCTGTAGTAACCTACTATTTTCTTGTCTATCACAAGCTAAAAATTTACACAGGAACAGGAGGTGAATTTATTGCATGAAAAACAACTTACAATTTTATTGAAACATTTTCGTACCGAGCTAATGCACTGAAGAGGAATATGCTGATGTAGTACAAGAGGGTGAGTAAGAAGACATCACCAACAAGGGGTGACAGTCTGTTGAGCTGCCAAGTGCACAATTACTAAACAAGCACAGCTCTAATCATGGGCTAGCAGAGGCAGGTGTAGCTTGCAGATGTGATGCACACAATATCCACTGCAGCAGTGCTATACACAGCTTTTCATTCTCAGCATGCTCCCAGATCCTTATTTCCTATCTTTTGCTTCTAAGAAAATCACAAAGTACGTTCCTGGCTCTATCCTTAATTAGTTTTATCACTTCAACAGAAGGCCCACAACTGTAATTCTGTGGAAGGAAAAAGATAGCATGAAGTAAGAAGAGGGGCCAAACAAGGTAACGTAAAGGTGTTAATACTGACTTTTTATTAGGTAATTTTCTAATCTCCATAAACATAGCTCCATAAACACAAATACTGGCCAGACACCAACTACTGCTGACCCTCACCGGAAAAGGAATATTCAACAGGTACAGATTATACCAAGAACTAACCAAACTATTTTATTTGCCTAGATTGATAGGAACAGTGAAATGCCTCCTTCCCTTGGAAGGTTCTTCCCTTAACAGCATCATTTTTCTTCCTTCAAAACTTTTTAAAGTGATTTGAATGTCTGTCTCTACATATGCTGCATGCAACACTTATTTCTTTCATTTGGTTAATCAAAATAACTAGAAAGAATGAGATGTAAAAGCTCCTCCTTCGTGGTTGTTTCAAAGGTATTTTATATACTAAGTGTAATTTCAAACTTTAAATTGGAAAACATTGTATTATACTTTTTTTGCTCTCTGAAAGCTCAGAAGTTGTTCATAACCTGAGATTAGTTGCAGCTAGCTGACCAGTGATAAGAGTTCACATACGCAAATAATTTTATTAGATGCCTGACTGCATCTTGTCACACCTTGCTGAGATGGCAGTGCTCCAGGGATCTGCAGAAGTGAAAAAGGAGTATCATGGGACACAAACGGGTAAAACAAACAGCTCACTGTCCCCAGCATGCGCATGTTTCAGACCCCCTACCTGTCTGCCTGTTACACACCACAGTACAGTCTCCAAAAACTGAAATGTCATGGTCAAAACCGCAGCTACTGCACTCTGTCCTACCTGGGCGACATTTTGGGACTCCCTGATATATTGAAACTCACCATAAAAAAACCCTAATAGTATTGTTTAGTCTTAAGTCAAAGACATAACAACCTGTGACACCGTTGTGATACAAAAGTATATGGAAACCTAAGGGAATAAACATACTTGGAAGCCATTTCTCTTCTTAAACACTCTGCCTCTACAAAGAACAAAGTATCTACAAATTTCTCAGCAGGATATTATAACATTAAGGCAACCACGACGACACCACTTTCGAAGAAGAGATTTTATGGTTTGAGTACAGAAAGTGTTTGCATGTTAAAATTTCTATATTAAAGCCACTTAATACACACAATCCCATTTAAGTAACCTCTCTCAAAAGAAAAATCCCAACCGATCTTTCAGACCACCCCCCACGTCTTCTCTTTCTTCCATGTAGTCAGAGAGTTACCTAGGGCTACTTCCAATCACTATAAACAGAAATCCAATGGATTGGCACAGAATTGCAAATCAAATATCTTTATTTATTCTAATTATTTCTTGCATTAAATAGGAGTCAAAGACCAAATCTGTATTATGCCACATTATGCCGAACTCAGTGGAAAACATAAGGTGAAACCCTCAATGAGAGAAGGAGAGAGAGAATATTTTCTAAGACCAGTTTATCAAATAACGTATTTACCACAACTGACTGACCTGGACTGAAAAATACATGGGATCAATCCAGCAGTGTGCATTCTGAATGCTTTTACTGGCTGATCTGATAGATGGATTTCTTCAGGGATTTTTAATTTCACTCCTCTGGCTTCACCTATATGGTTATGAGTTAATGCAGAGTATAGTTCCCACTGCATAATGCTCTTGACTAGGCTGATACAAACTTAACCCCACCAATTACTGGAGCACCATGATATTTAATTACAAACAATACTAGTTTCTTTTTTTAATTAGCTATCCTTAAAAATGTTGTATGTGCACCATAGGAAAGACATTTTGCATTTAAGAGACTGTACTAGTGAAACAAATGGAAGAAGTTCTGGGTGCAAGGGAGGAAAGACGAGAGAAAGCTGGCACGACTGAAACCAAACTATTTTGCAATTCCTACCTAAGCTTCATGATCATGCTAGATCTCTAGACATTCATCATTCAGCTCTTCAACTTGTGACAGAATTTGAAATTTTCTGAGAAAGGTTACCAACTCTTTGTTCCTCTCATCCACACTAAGAAAATGCTCATATTTACATTTTCTCTCACAAGACATTTAGATAAGGTGTCAGCTTTTGATCAGAAACTGGAAAGTCAAGATGAAAAAAGTCTGTTTCATGACAGACAGTAACCCCACCTGTCTCTGCTGTCATAATCTACTATTAGACCACCAAAAAATATGAACCTTCTTTTCACAAACCAGAATTTAGGTTTTGTTTTTCTGGTAGGGGAGCAGGAAGGGGATAAATTAATTAATTACATATATTTTGTTTCTCTGCCTCAAACTGTTGGGCACTCATCACAGCCACCTAAACTGCAACAAATGAATTCTGAGTATAGTATGATCGAGCATGTTAGGATAACACCTGCTGTGCCAGACTACCTGGATGGTCACTACAATCAGCACCACTCAGCTTTCTTTAAAAATTGATGCTCTACTGTACTTAATGAAACAAAGTGTTGGTCATGTTCACAGAAAATCAGTATCACAATGAGTAAATTGGGACTCACACAATTGTTTTAACAATTAAAAAAAGACTACACTAACACAGGAGAAATAAATATTTGTGAAAAAGGAATTTTCTGACGTCCTTCTCACCTGAAAGTAGGGCCAATGAGATGATCTGACCATCTCACGGAGAAGGAAGGTGAGAAAATTCCTTTTTAGACATGAAAGGTTCACTTAGAGACATGGCATTGATTTGAGTCAAAGAAGTAAAAATACAAATCAAATCAAAAAAGCTCAGGTAATTTCTTTATACAACCTTCAAATAAAAGCTCATATTTTGTTTTCTTAGTTGAAAAGGAAATTTTAACAAACACCCAAACCAAACAGCTAACAAGTTTTCTTTATCATATGTAAATATACTATAAATACATTTAGCATCTAATCTTTAACTGAAGCCTCCACAGGACTTCATAGCTAATAAACTCAAATTTTAAATAAAGTTCTAGGGTATATAGTGAAAATAATAGAATTCATAGAGCTTAATTAAAAGTAGTATTTTCAATCCTAACATGGCTGAAAAGAAGGGGAGAAAAATCCTTTAGCTGAACTTCCAACTATTCCACCTCCTCTGTTTCTAGTCATTTTAACAAAGAAGAAAATAAAGCAAAAAACATAGTGCAACCTACCCCTCTTCCTAGTTTTGAACCGCTGGCCTGTTAGCACCGGCTTCTGATTCTTATTCATAAAATTTCTGGAGAAAGAAAAAAAGAGAAAAATATTTATACTCTAGCATTTACAGCAACAATTTAATCTAAAGGCAAAATAAAGACTCTGTGTAGAAAAATCCCAACATATGAAAGGTAAAGAAAGTTGTTAACACATACTCCAAGAGTAATTCACATTATCTCTAAGATGAAGAGTACCACAATCCAAGGGTAACTTCAATGAGATGTGTTTCTCTTAAAACCTGGCTGTTGGCATCTCTGTAAAAAATCATGAAGATTCAGAACTGAATAGGAAGGTGATGAAGTCACTGCCCTTACTCCTGGGGCAGGGGTGCAGCACCACTGCCCGTGCAGCTCATGGGGATGCTGGGGGCACAGAAGCCACTAAGGCAGAGGACTGGGAACCATCCTGGTGAGGCTCAGCATGGCACAGGTCTCACCCTCTGGCACGGTCACCAGGCAGACCAATGCCCAGGGTTACACACTGTCCAGCTCAAGACAAGATTTTGTGGTCTAACCATAAAGACAGTGCTTTAACCATCAAATTCTAATTAAACATTTCTTACAAGCATCACTGTATCTTAGCAACTTTTAGTTCTGAAAAGCATGTGGGTGTTGTAAAAATAACAGAAGATAAACAAACCCCTCACCCCATCAACTCTGAGCATAAATAGAGTTAAGGACCTACATGGCACATCACACAACAGTAAAAAAATACTGGGCTTGTATTATTTCAGACCTTTACAGCATATCTCAATGTCAAAAAAATTGGGAAGTGATAATATATTAATGTCATTTCATCTAAAGAAAACAAAACTATTTTTAAGCTTTGGATATAATCAGTTTCATCACACAAAACACAGCCTACACGAAGAGCACAAGAGCTGAATGCACACAGCAGCAATCAAAAGGAAGCTTTGCAGCACACAGGAATCACCACAGGTCATCACCCTGTCCTGCCCACAGCAAGTGCCAGCCCTGAGACTTACAGGACACCTACTTCTCACCCTGCAGGCCATTAGGTCACTGTTAAATATGAGTTGCTTGTCCAAAATTAAGTCTTCTCAAGACTTTGAGCATGTTCTTCTAACGACTTCAGTTTTACAGAAATCTACATGATCTGTATTTCTTCATTGTGGCCTCTGCAGGTCTAGTTTAGAAGTACACAGATTTGCCAACATGCTTCCTACCACAAATGAAAAGAAACTCAAGCTCCATGGCTGAGAAAGAAGCCATCAATCACAAGTTACTATCCAAGTAGTGTTTTCTCTACCCTTGAAGGTTCATTTAACAATGCTCCAGCTATACAACATATTCTCATTCACCAGACTTCTATTCTTCATTCACTTCACATCCCTAGCTGGCCGCTTTTGCAGCATTTCAAAAGTTACTTGGCAAACCACTTCCTTCTAGTCTAGGTTCACGACTTATCCACAGTCAAAAACTCTGCATCCAGGCACATGAACTGGAAATAGCCAGTAAAGTTCAGAGTCAGTCAAGACTGGGTTTGCTTCCTGTAAGTCACAAAAACACAAATACACAAGCAGTTCATCTGACATTCACACCCACTACCGAGATTCAAAGCTGCAGTTGACCAAGGAGCATTTCGGAAGACTTCAACACTTAACAGCCTTCTGGAAAAAAGTTCTGCTCATCTGCAAAGAGAGGTAAACACTGCAAACCAGGATTTTTCAATGTGCTGTAGGATCCAAGAGTGCCTTCACAGCAGAGCTCAAAAGGCTCTTTCCCCTGATGAGACAGCTTGGTGCTAGGGGAACAGGAGGTTCTTTACAAGTTAATTAGGCAGATAATCTAGCAGTCTACAGAGATAAGCAACAGCCCAGCCTCCAGTCAGTGACTGGCTAGATTCGACATACTTATCTGCTTTGTCTTTCTGACTTTCAGTTATTTGTAAAGAGAATGAGTTATAATATACACCTAAGTATTTTTGACTTGTAAAGAAAGTGTCATGTGAGCCACACAGCAGGTAAGAACTGTAAGAATCCACTTTTCACAGCTCTTCCAGAGCACAAACATGCTGTCAGGCTGGGGTCGACAGTGCCCACTTCCTTAAGGGAACATACAAAAGCCTTCAACTCAGCATACTGGTACAGTTTCCCAGTTTCTATAAAAGATAAAAATGCTAAATTTCTAGCACCAGACTTCTTTCCTTGGATGCAGTGCATTTTTAAACTTAAAAAAAAAAACCAAACTTGAATGCACTTGAAGCTTGACTATGGATTTTAACTGTTGCCTGTGAACATAAAATATGTCCCTTAAGACAGCTGGGAAAAAGATGTTTTAAAAGAGCACTTAAAGAAGGACTCACACCTTGTGGCAGATTTAATGACTAGAGGTTCAGTGCAACAGAAGAGACTCTTTTAATCACCAGGAACACAGGATATGCCTTCTTCTATATTTAGCTTCAAATGTACTGTGCTTTAATCTGCTGGAGTGAGAGTCTGGGTTTATAAGGAACTGCCTCAAGCACTGGCCCAGGATCCTTCATTAAGAAACAGCATCTTGAGACTGAGCAAAACCAACCCAATGATCTATACAACAATCCAGAATGGCATCAGCTCCTGAAAATGAGATTTTGAAGTGCTGTTGTTACCACAACAGATGCCTGGATAATAGTTCAAAATTTACAAAAGTGACTGCAATGCAAAAACTTTTTTTTTCTTAATCAAGAAGAAACCAACAACAGCATGAAAGTGGCAGCTGAAGGTTTAAAATTCAGGGTGACAGCATATAAACAGCACATTTGCATCAGAGTGAAGCCTGCCTCTTGTGTCAGATATCCGATTTCAAGGTTTTACAGCTAAGTCCTTGAACTATTACATTTATTCTCCATTTTGAAAGGTATAGCACCTGGGCAACTCAAAGCCAACAGCCAATTTTGAAACGGCAGCTAGAGAAGTCATAATGGTTTCAGTGAAGCAAGGATCTTAAAGATAGATACGGATAGGAAGGGAATAGCCTCCAAAAGAAAACCCAAACCACCAGTCAAACTTGTATCTTGCAGCCCAACATCCTCCAGGATTCATATGAATTGTCAGCAGGAAAGCAAGCAAGAGATATGGAAATGACAGCTCACTCCTTTCACAGACTCTGCTCTTCACCAGAAGATGGGAAAGGCTCAGCAACAGAAGCTTTCCTCTCAATTTACTGTTCAGTACTCCAGCAGATGTCAGAGCAGTACAGAACCTGGCACTGCATTCCACAATGGGTTCATTTTCCGTATAAACCACAAAATGTCCAAGCCTGCTAGTTACTAACTTGCAGCTACAAAATTCATCGGAAAAATTTAAAAATGCATGACTTTAAAGTTACAAAATTCAAATCCCACTCTTGTTAACAGGGTTGTATAAAACAGATTCATACTTTAAAAATTCAAAAGTTGTTGAGTTGGCACATTCTCCTGAGACTGCCTGAAGTCCAGGAGCTAAGCTTTCTCTACAGTTGCTCCTCATTTTCATGCTAAAGACCCTAAACAGTTAAAATAAAACTGAGGAACATCTACCATTGTAGATATCCAGATATATATTACACAGCAGTTACTCTGATAAAACAATCCTTCTCACACAATTCATAAAAATAGTAATAGTTTTAATTAATAAATCCAGCATTAATTAATAAAATTAATTTATAAAACCTGCAATGGACGAAGTAAAAGTTTCTTCACTGCTTCAGCAAGTATGAACTTGCTTAAGTTAGAAAAATGCAATCTTTTATCCACACCACAGGGAAATTCTTATGATGATTAACTCCTGAATTATTTAAAGCCTTGGTAAGGCTGAAGTTTGTCCCATTTGTTCTTGGAAACATTTTGCCCAAATTGAAAAAAAAAATACTGAAAAATACTATTTTTCTAAGCATCATTTTACACTTCTTTTGACCAAAATATCAGAATCATCTGAGATTCTTCAAACATTAACATGCTCAGATGAATTTGGGAACAGTTGCTTCACAGCAGCAAAACTTCACTGCCCTAGTTACAGAGAGAAGGGAATCAGTGCCAGACGACATAAGAAAAAGAATGACATTTTAATAAAAACTATCAAGATTTTATGGCTCTGTGTGTGCAGGGCACAAAAATACAGCTCCCAGAGCAGGCAGTGACCCTCTGGGCAGCCCACTGGATTGGGGGGGGGGGGGG
>VWZS01005595.1:190143-205859 GCA_013397075.1 Rhabdornis inornatus
CAAAGCAGCACTGCTCCTCCACAGGATGCTGCTGCTGATGCTGTGGGGACTGGCGCTGATGGCGTTTGACTGACAGGGCAACGGAGAGAACTGCCAGAACACCACCAACACAGCACCACCAGCTTTCACAGGAACAGATGCTTGGCAGGAATTATTTCCATCTCCTTCCCCTGCTGAGATATCATGTAAGACAGGGGCACTCATCACAAAGGCAAATAAAATAGAAGCATAGATAGGTAGAGTCACTATGAAGGAAACATATCAAAGGAATCTTTTTTTCCCCCCAGGACATTAAAAGGCTTTACTGGCTCTTTTTTAATCCAGCAATGGTATTGGGTGTTTTCCTTCTCTCACAGTTACATTTCCAGGCTTGGGGTAAGGAGGGTTTTCCACCCGTTCCAGCAGCAAGCCAAGAAGTTACATTAAATACAAATTACTGAACTTGAGCAGCATAGAGGAAGAGCTGCCCTTCTACTTTTGTCAGAGAGGAAACATGTCAGCATGCAGCCAGCAGCCGTCTCTGCTCTCTGAAAAGCAGCAGACAGCTAGATTATGAGCTAACAAAATCTGTAGGTAGAAAATTTATAAATCACTACCAGTAGAAAGGAACAGAGCAATGTAAGGGGACAAGAAGACAGAGCAGATGCAATGCAGACACAGGTCCTCAACAAATTCTCATCCAGCTTCCCACCTTCCACCAGGACACCATGCCCTTTGTTCGTAAAACAGCAATTTTTTAAAAAAGTGACTAATGAGCTGGAGGTGTGTAAATTCAACTATGGCACAAATCACCAGGAAGTGCAGCACTGGCAACCAGGTTTATCTTGCAGACTTGCCACAGAGGCAACAGCACAGTTGCCATGTTTATGAAACCTTTAACCCAAAGGTGCTGGTTATTAGGAACAACAAAGCCAGAGCCAGGTTCTTGCCACATTAAAATACTTTCCCTGATTTTATAGCCTCAATGGCAACGTGCAGGGACAAAACAGTAACATAAGAATCTGCAGGGTAAATACAATCCACATGGGGTTTTAATGCTTACATGAAATACGAGTATTGCCGAACCACATGCCCTGTCTTTCCCTAAAGAGCCTTCCAGAAGCTCTCAAGGCACTTAAATGTTTTAAAAATGTTTATTTTTTAATCACAGAACAGTATTGGTCCACAGTAAAGTTCATCTACTTCAATAAAAGTATTTGTCCCTTATTAACATGCCTAGTAGGAGAGAGAAAACAAAGAGACGAAACAAAAGGAATTGATGTAATTCTGCAGCAAGTAGAAACAAATACCTGAATTAAATAAAACTTACCACATGTTAAATAATAAATAAAAACCTGTGTTCATGCCAGATTCTCCAGGAACAAACTGGGCATGCAGCTCGTGAAGAGTTATCCTGGAGAAGGAGGGGGAAAGGGAGACCTTACTGCTCTTTGCAGCCACCTCAAAGGAGGCCGGAGATAGGTGGAACTGGTCTCTTCCATGTAATGAGCAGCAAGACAACAGGAAATGGCCTCATGTTACATCAGGACAGGTTCAAATTGGTAGTAAGAGAATTTTCTTCACTGAAAGCATTGTGAAGCATTGGAATAGGCTGCCCAGGGAAGTGGTAGAGTTACTGTCACTGGAAGTATTTAAAACACATGTAGATGGACTTGGTAGACATGCAGATGGCACTTCAGGACACGATAAACCCAGAAAAAATGAGAAGACAGACTCACCAAAGTCTACACCATAAATCACATCACCTAACAACTAAATCGGGATGCACAGGAAGATGTTTCTTGAAAAAAAGTCAGAAAAAACCCAGTCCCCACTGCAACCAATGAATGTACAATCACACACTGCATTAGAGATCCACCTCACTGCACTTATTTCAGGACAGCAGGTATTTCTTAGGTCCCTAGCCAGAAATTTCTACAGAAGTGTCTCAGATGAGTAACACCACTGAAGCACTTTCAATGCACTTCACAGTGTCAAGAGAACTGTAAACTGAGCACCGAGACAATGTCTCTGTCACCAGGAACCATATAAAAATGTGTGAGTCACAGTACAGTCAATGAAAGAAAAGGGTAAAAAATTCCTAATAACTGACAGGTAGAAAAACAAGTTAAGTAAATTAAATCACGCACTCAGGTTGACACACAAAATATACTGTCTTTCAGTAACAAGATTTCTTCCAGCAACTAAAGAGGAGGAATTAGACGTAATTCTTTAAGAACAAGGTATTAGCAGGAGCTTTTCTCACTGTTGAGAGCTCTCTTAGGTGCTGTACTTTTAATTGGAATAGGCTGTGATAATGGAGATGCTGTATTGCTACAGATCAATTAATATCAAATTAACATTTATCTTAAGGTAAAATATCAATTCCAAACTTGCATACCTTGCCAACAGGAAAACCTCTTAGGAAAAGAAGAGGATAAAAAGCATCAGGCAGAGATCAGCGTCAGGTGAACTGAGAAAACAAGTGGAAGAAAGACAGAATTCTTCCAAAGCTAACAAAGTTTCTTCCTCACACAAGACACCACTTTCAATGGACTGTGTAAATGCTAAAACAGGGTTCTCGAATTTGGAGATATTGGATGTCCTGATCATCTTGAAAAACACAACTGTCTTAGCAATTGCCATAGAGATGACTTTGTTGTAGGAAAAACGGTGTAGCTGAAATTCTGCAAAAACACAACCATAAAGGTACTGCAGCAATTTAGCTCAATCCCTCATTAATATTTGGGGGAGAACGGCAGTAGCCACTGTTCACAGTACATTTGCAAGAAATTATTAATGGAGTTACTTTATAGGGTTCCCTTGAACTAGGTCTCTAATAAATCAATAAATACAGGTATTTCGAAGAAAACATGTTAAAAAAATAGAGAGGCTAGAGAGGCTTCATTCCCAGGAACAAAGCTTGTTAAGACACAAGAAAACACAGTAACAGTTCAGTAAAGAAGGCAGGAAGAACAGCTTTCTCATTAGGGTACCACTCCTCTGTTCAAGTCCATCCTGCTTCTGTTTAATGTATCAGCCTACTGGAAGTTTTTACAATGTTGACCCTATACATGCAATTTCAGTATCAACAATAAAATCAGAAGATGTACCTCTTCCATTCTTCTTGCTACCACAAAGCTCCGAGAAGCAGCAAAAGCACTGGACATCACTAGTGCCTCCAGGACACAGCACTGCAGCACTTGAAAAAACCGATAAATTAAGGGGCTAATGTTAAAAATAAAAATAAATAAATACAATCTGCACATTCTCCAGAAGCAATGCTCCCCAGATGCTAGCAGTTCATTATTTCATGAACTAAATATAGTAATGGGAGGAGGGATATATTAATAGCACCTCCTACACACCTGCAATTGGTGAACACCTTGATTTTAACAGAACAACTGCTTTAAGCATTAAAGCAAGTTTCAATTCAGAACTCCGTAATTATTTCTTCAAAGCATATGCAATGCAAGGAGTTCACCAAGATAATGCATGTTTTTTTTACCTGAGGGAAAGTTAATCAGCTTCTAGATATCTGAATCATGATCTTTCTGGCACAAAGGGCCAGCAGTGAAAACATACAACACTTTGCACCATATCTAGTATTCCAAAAATACCAGCTAACACTGATTATGCTATTTGCAGTATTCTCTTGGACATAAAAAAGGAGTCTGTAACTGACCTGTGTCACTCTGCACCCCAAAAGTAGTCCCATATTCCATACAGCTGCTTCTTCCTCCTCAGAGTAGGTGAACATTTTGACAAAACACACTAATTTTGGGTAACTAAATTCCTGGAGTGGGGAATAGAAGCAGTCAACGCTTGGACTGCTTCAACCTGCAGTTATTTCTAGGCAATGGTGAGTACAACTCCTCCCAGACCAAGCTAAAATAATCCCATGGCAATAGACACTGATTCACATCCAAGTTACGTGTTGGGGAAAAAAAGAAACAAAGGTCACCCATGGGGTGCCTACACAATCAACTGTTATGCCAGGTGAGTCAGAAAAATAGCTATTACCAACTGAGCAGACACTTGCTATCCTACCCACTGCTTGTCAGCTCCCCTACCAGCACTCTCAGCCTTACTCCAGAACAACATTTCTTCACCTCTATGTGGAAACCTGAAAGCTCTTAGATTAATTCATGCAAGAAGAATCTATCAGGGGCTATTAAACACGTGAATGATACAACCTTCTAAACTTGAAAACTGCTGTGAGTTCGACAGGACATGAAAGAGAAATGTAGCACCCCCTTCTATCTATATTGCTGTTGTTGGGGGTTTTTTTGTTCTCTTCGTTTTTCTTTTCTCACCTACCAACACTACAGGCCACTTTCAGAGATGAGACTATAGACCCAAGGCAAATTTCTCCCAGTAAGCCAAGCTCTGGTATGAGAAGGCTGTCTCTTAAATCCACAAATACACAAGACAAGCATTACTCACCCATGACAGCATGCTCCACCGGAGAGTATTTAGGACAACAGCACTGAGAGCTGGGGAACACCTGAGTAAGGTCAGGTTAGGAGGAAAAGTAAACAGAAATCCCAAGAGGACTATCCTGGGTCAGCTTGTTATATTACTAATTTTACAGGAGGACTTTAGCTGCTTTTTGTAAGATAAGGGAAAACATTTAAACCAGTTTTCTTCAGAGAGCAAAAATCTTTGAGACATACTGTGATTCAAGCTACATATTTCTTCCCAAAAACCGGGGGTGCCCAGAGAGAATATTGTCAAGACTGGTAATGGGAATCACACTGGTATTGTGATTGAACTGTGTATTGCAACTACTTTACTTTGTTACATGTCATTTACAATTGTATGACATTCTCAGTATAATTTGTATTACTCTGCTAAATCAGAAATCCCACGTAATATCAACTATCTTCAGGTGGGGAAATCAGATATTAAACATCATACTCTCCACATGTGGAATATCTAAAAGATGCCAATCATAGAGTAGTGGACTCTGACACTATTCACATATCAAAACTGGGAGATCAGTTTTGGTTTGGTAACCCCAAGCTCAAGTGCCAAGCAATCGTGTACAGTAAAGTTCCCTTATTTTGGAATACCATACACAGACACAGTCCTGAAAATTCTCAAAGCATTGCATCTTCTCTCAATTTTGACAGTTATCACTGCTTTTCTTAATCTTCTTCCATCTTGTATCTAAATATAAATGACATTGAACGCAAGACTTATCTGAAAATATAAATGCATAAAACCAAGAATATGTCTTTGATGGTAATCTATATTCAGGAGACTTTGAAATACATCAAACTGAACCCAAAGAATTCACAGTCTATCTACAAACAGCACTGCAAGCAATGGCTATTATGAATGCTTCTGAAGTTTTCCTTCTCAAAAAGTGGTAATTATATGCAATTTTGATAATTGCAATCAGATGAAAACTCGGTTCTCAAAAACACATTTATATATACAGGTGGCCAAAATCTCAGAACTAAGAAACATTGCCACAAAAGGAAGTAAAATAAAACAACAATACAAATCACTCGAGGCAGAAAAAAAAAAAACTCCTATGCTAGAGCAACTAGCCCGTTGTGTCACTAATTTGTATTTATTTTCCAGTATAAGCGTCATCTCCTAACAGCTTAATCACATTACAAGAAGCTAATAGAAGTTATTGAGACATCTGTTTCACCCAGATGTAGATCAGAGCAGGTATATAATATTTTACCCCACTCCACCACAGAGGCAGCAGGCAGCGCCGAATACACCGCAGTGCTTTGTGCCCACGCACTGGTAATGGAAGCAGAGAGAGCTGTCAGTCAGATCAGTTCAATGCAAAACCCAGCAACTTAATTGATACTACTGGTTGTGAGGACCACTCCCTGTTTCCCTGTCAACCATTTTAGAAGGCAATTAGCTAAGCCAAAACCCCATCGACTTTTCTTGACTAAACAGCCAACTGTCAGAACCCAAATATGGGGTGCATTTGACTTGCCTTTGAAAATGAATGATGACACCTAGTCTGACCCTACAATTCATGTCTATTTTCACCATAAGGAGAAACATAAACATTTCCAGAAAAATAGCTTATCTAAAATATTCTGCTTGCCCATCTTAAGAGTGAGATGCGTGAACAGCTTCACAGCTTCAGATTTAAGGCACTTTTTAGGTATCTGAATCAGATCAAACTTCACACCTGCAGACTGGCCATCTGTGTCAAAGTCTATAGCTCAGTGATACCTATAAACATCTCCAGCAGAATTAGGAATTCAGTTACCCACCCAAAATTAACAATAAGGCAATTACAATTTCTATACTATTCAGTTCTATAGTTAATTCAGTAGACCTGCTTGTTGATCTCTCTGAAATAATTCAGAGAACTTTCAACATTGGCTGAGAAGTTTCAAAATCCAGCAATACCACAAGTATGTTGAGAGCATAGTATAGTCTCAGCATCAGACCACAGCCATCCACCCACTCCCAACCCAGTTTCTGAAGCCAAGCATTAATGCAGTTATGGATTTCTAACCAGATCATGTTTAGTATCTTTTTTTAAAGGGCATAAAGCATCACTATGCCAGACAGCCTTGCTTCCTTCAGAGAAAGCATGCATCCACTTTGTGGTTGTTTGGCCTATGTCAACGTCAGCTCGGCACAATGATATTTGGCACTATTAATAGGGAAATCTATTTTCTTGTTTACAGCATCACTGTTCATGCACTGGAAAGACCAATATCAACAACCTACTTCTGCAGATAACCTAAAAAGGGTTCCATGGAATGTGTATCTGTAGGTGTATGCATACATACATATGTACAAGAGAGCAAAAACACCAGTAAAAGCTACATTAGATTTCTACAATTCATTTCCTATGAAGATGCAAACTGTGAAGAATATACAAGGTTTACTAATGACACAGCTAAAGGATTTTTTTTTTCTGGACTTAGCAACTGCAGTGAAAGGCTTGGCTGGTCCCTCTGAGGCTTCAGAAAGACATGGCAGTTAACCTAGCTAAATCCTAGAATGCAGAGCTGTTCAGTCATTGGATACAGCCAAACTCTCCATGTCAGTGAACTGAGTGCTGAAGGCCATGCAAACCAATGCATTTGTAACCAACCCCAAATGTTGCTCTGCATAGTTTGATACACTCTGTAGAGCTGAATAACTAGTAAAGTTAGCATATGTTCTCCGCTAAGGGAGGGTAAAAATGCGAAAGTAGAAGTGACAACTGAAATTAATTCTTTTTCAATTCTAAAACAGAAGAGAGCAGATATTCAATATGACTCTCAACTGGGGGCTTTGCAATAACTGGGTTTTTTTGCTATTCTTGACTGCTTCAAAAATAAAGTTGATATTTCAGATAAAAATATGTTGCTATGAACCTTTACTAACCAAGTATTAAAAATATGAATTAAAGTACTTTACTCAGTAATTTAATAGCCTAGTTTTCAACATAAATTAAGTAATTTATCTTGGGACTACAATAAAAAAATGTAACAAGTATGTTGAAAACAATAAATAGGGAACATGGCCTCAGTTCTTGTCCCTACCACAAAGATCTTGCTACCCCTCACCTTCAAAAGACTTTATGTTGTCTCCTCATACCACAACACTGCTCTTGAACTGCCAATACCTACTAAAAAAGTCAACAATTTTTTAAACTGACAGGACAAAGGAAAATGGGGAAAGAATGAGGCCTTCCTACACCTCAACAAAATACAGCTCAGGGAGGGCATTAAGACACTAAACTAATCCTAGCATCAAACAGGCTACCCATAAAATGCTTTGGCTTGACATATTTGGCTTCAGTGAGCTGGGAACCACCGCTCACAGATAAAAGTTCAAGAACTGGACAACTTCTTCACAGGAGAGACCTGAGAGCCTGATGCCTTAACCATTCAGCAGTGTGAATCACCAACCAACCAGCCCACTGTGACGATGAAGTATCTTGGAGGCACAACAGCAATGCAAATTGACATACTAATGGTAGAGTATATTGGGAAAATGGCATTTTTCAGCATACACCAATAAACAATTTAACAGGAATAAAACAATTGACAAAATAAAGCCCTTCCCTTGGCTCTTCTAGAGAATTATGTGCATCCTTTCCTTCTTCTAATTCAAGAAGGCTTTTAACAAGGCCCCACAAAAGAAGATAGCCAAAGTCTAAACCTGGCAAAAGACCTCATGCAAGTGCTTGAGCATAGAAGTAGGTGTTTCCTCATGCTGGGAAGCGAGTGGAGACTGATGGACAGAGCCAAGGATTCACATGGCCCTGGGGGCACACTGACTGGGGCCTCTTTTCATACAAAATGTAGAGAAAGAAACCCACAAACATCTTGGCAGAATATGGTATTCAAAATAACAACACCAGGTTTTCATAGCACTGGCTGACGATTTTTGGGATCCTCAGGTCACAGTCACAAGAAACCACACAATAAGGAAAATATAGTCAAAGCAGACCTAAGACAAAAGAGACAACACAGACTTCAGAAAGATGCAGAGACATGACAAAAAACAACCAGACTCAAACCAAACTTACATCAATACTGGTGCACGCAAAGAAAGTTGTAGATTGAAAGGAAACTCACCATCCCCTCTTCTAAAGGGCTGACTTCCCCTCAAGCATTTAAAAGAAATAACATACTTTGTTTTTGTAATTTTCTGTTGCTCAAGGCACGAAATGGTATTGAAAATAAATGACAAGCCCTGTACCTAACGCTCAGTAGTATCTTGCCAAGATTTCACCCCTGTGTCTTATCAGAAGAAGACTAATGTGTAACTTGAATGCACTGAATATCTTCCCTCTTAAAAACATTTCTAGAGAACTACAGGATTTTATTTATAGACACAAAACCTAAAATGAAAGGATCACTTTAGCTTGCAAATTACAAACCGTTGAACTGCTTAGACTTCTTTTCTGCATGAAAACACATCTAAGGAAAACACATGAGACAGTAGTTATTACAAGCAAGTATAACCCCAAAGCCATATTTAATTGTTCTGCTTGCAGTAGCTGAAGGAATTGTAGAAGGGTGTAACTCGTTGAGATTCAACACATCACAGAAGATGCTTCCTTCCAATGTCCCTGGTCAACCTCTGTCCCAGACTGTGTTTAGCATTTCCTTTGCCTGACCTGTCTGTCCCCAGTCTTAATTCTCACTAGAGGTAATCCATCATCTTACAGGCTGAATAAAAGAAGTAATCTTCATCTGCCACTACGACTCTGCAAACACTGTGAGTGATCTCTACACAAAACTTCTCCATCAAACCTAAGAATAGCTCAGACTTTGCAGAGCAAATCCTTATACAAAATGCAAAAACATACATACCTATAAAGGACTTGGTGCATTTTAAAATTCACTCTATAGTTTGTCTAGCAGAAAAAACAAACATTTCTAATTTCAAAAGCCCTTAGACATAGAGCAACTAAAAGTTCTCATAGACGAAGTAGGAACTACTACTGATTTACTTCCTGGAAGTATTTTCCTGACTTGCTGTAATTTAAAAACCAAAACAACTCAACATCGATTATTTGTTTTATACAGCACACGAGGAAGACTTTTTACTTTATTAA
Source organism: Rhabdornis inornatus (assembly GCA_013397075.1). Taxonomy (NCBI): domain Eukaryota; kingdom Metazoa; phylum Chordata; class Aves; order Passeriformes; family Rhabdornithidae; genus Rhabdornis; species Rhabdornis inornatus. Next base: position 199,673 of record VWZS01005595.1, read on the forward strand.
AACCAGTTTAGCCAACAAAAATATATCTAAAGATGGACTGAGAACAGTCGTGCAATCTGATCTACATGAGCTGCCATACTTGGATTTAACTATCCCCATCACAAACAGCGATCCAAGTCGGAAGTTTTACCAGCAACCTGTTACAAACATATTGTGTTCCCTCTATTGTGCTTGCACTATACAACCACACTCTACAGAAGACCAAAGCTGTTAAACCCTGAAACTCAAGTGTTTCATTCTTCTCTCTGCTGTAGAGCATGCAATGGCAAAGAACACTACACTGCAGTAAAATGGCCACCACACCACTACACGTGGGTACTGGACTCTGTTTGGCTTTTTATTTTGACTTTTGCAGTCTCTTACAAGATCTACAGCTACATTTAAGAACTAAGGTATGGCAAGTTCAAAAGGGCTTTCAGGTACAGCAGAGTATTATTGCACTCCACAGACTTCTCTCTAGGGAGAAAAAATAGATTTTTTTCATTTGTCAATTTTCCTCTTACACACCAGCTTTACCTCTGAGTGATCCTTCAGTATTTTATTTATCTTTGAACAGATAGTTACTACTTTAACATGTAAGCACTGTTGCAGTTGAGGGGAAGAGCCTTTTTTAATCAACACTGGATCACACTGAAAAAGAAACCGTTTCAGAAATCAAATCGACAGTTTAATGGGCAACCATGGCAGTTCACAGATGACTTATTGCTCATAAAATATCAAAATGGAATTACTTCACCTGTAAGGTCAGGCAGAGAGACAGATGTGGGTGACAGCCTACTGCCTTATGAGCAACACAGATGCAGGAATTCTTGAATTTGCACAGGAGGAATGAGAACAGAAAATAAGATGAGGAATAAAAGATGATGTCTCAAAGCAATCTGAATTTAACAGCACACATCCATTCAATGCATGATCTAATTCCTCTGTCCTAAACAATAACCTTAAGCCTACAAAGAGGTACATATATCTGCACATGACTGTAAGCAGAGTGTAAATAATCCTGTCTAGAGGTCAAAAAAAATTACTCACTAATTAGATCTAATTAAATGTTTAACCCAAGTGCTTCCACCATTCTTCACCGAAAAAAAGGATTGATCGTCACTGACTAAATGCTGCTAACACTGTTTTTCCTAGTACTGCACTCATGAATCCCCACAACCAGTAGAAATTCTACGTGTGCTGTGATTTTTCAATCTTCTTCTACACAGAGATATATTTCCCTTGCAGATTTATGTAATTTTATTTGCTTTATATCGCTGAAATTTTGAATTTATTTTAGGAACAGCCATCTGAAAAGCCATTGAGAACCAACACTTACAGAAGCTGTACTATGCATTACTGGGTTATTGCTACCACCTGCAAAGCCTAAGTGGGAAAGAACTCAGTTTTGCAAAGATCATTCTCTGACACATATTGCTCTGCTGTCTAAACACATGCCAGTCTTTAACAGCAAAAAGCTGCTTGTATGACTTCTCTTCCAAAAAATGCAAGTACCTGCCTAAGTGGAATTCATAGGCACGAAACAATTTGTTTAAAGCTTCGATTACTTTTAATTCAATAAAACCACAGTGACTTAGAGCTACACACGAAAAGCACAAAACGTGTATTGTCTGAGCAAGCTGCTCATACCAGATCCACCTAGAACAAACAATTAAGAGAATGTGAACTCAAGCTGCAAAAGAGTAATTTATTTTTTTCCTATGCTGGGTATATAAGAGAAGAAAGAGGTATGCATACATGATTTTGTTGTGAAAGCAATGCTGACTTTTTCAAAGGAAGCTTTTAACCAGATAGTACAAATGCACATTCATCTAAGGCACTCACATTGCCCATGATCATCATCACAATACCTGAGCACCTCAAAATCTCTTCTTTGCTCTGTTAATCCTCGCTCCCTGTGGGAAGATTCTGGTGGCCCTGGCATGATTAGCAGTTAAAGACACACAAAAATAAAAGCATATGCTCAAAAATGCGCTTTGCAACATACACACATAAACTTGTGAACAGTTTTCTTAGAAGAAAATTCTATAGGAGACTGCTATTCTGGATATATTTTAGCTGCAAAACCACCAAATCTGGCTCTGTTCAATCAGGTCATGTCTTGGAGCAAACCAACATCAAGTTAATTCAGACTCCTAAGCCCAGACAGGAGTTCCTTACCATTACACAGACGTTCAAGCCACAAACCGGTACTTTCCACACTGCTCTGACCTGTATTTCCTGCCAGAGAACACTGCTCACCTCAACCATGTTCATCCTATAGTCCGGATCAACCTTTTGGAAAATACTTCGGTGTCCTTCTGCATCATGCATGTAAGAATCCTTCAAGTCAGGATTCAAGAGAAGATAAAAGAAGCATAAGCCTCATCTTGCCAGACTTTGGATACAGCTAGAGTCAAGCCCTAGGATTTGCTCCTAAAGTTCAAAGCGTAGAGAAAGCCTAACTTTGTGCAAGGTCTCACAAGGAATTGGTGCAGGTGGAGACCTCTGTTGAGGTCTCATATTAGCATTTTAGCTACAGGAATATCTTGTGTGTAGCTATTGTGGATACACCAATTGTGTTCAAAAACATGAATCAGTGCACGCGAGTTTCAGTTATTTTTCTGTGGTTTTATAAACTACCCTCTGGTACAAAACAGGCCTTAGCAACGTTGACAGATCATAACAAAGACCAAGTGGCTGCCATGAGATCCAGAAACAGATGAAAGTTGAAAAAACATCCCTTACAATAAAATAAAAACACTTAAAGAAGTCAAAGAGTTATACAATGCCAATCAACTGGGGGCGGAAGCAACTTATCCACAGATTATTATTTGTGAGATCTGAGAGGAAAAAACAGAGGATGTTTCTAGCAATAAAAACCCCTTGAACTTGCATGAACTTGAACTGATCTAAATGAATAATCCTATTAGATCCTCTTAACTTTGGCCAGGATATAATTACAAGGATTGGAGACAGCAGGACCAAAACTCAGTGGGGGTCTGTCTGCAAGGCTCAGCTCCATTTGAAGGAGATTTCCTATTGCCCAGGGCATGCAGGAGGACAGAGCTAATTTACAAAAGCACACTTGGCAACAATAAGAAATGGATTTTACATAGAAATGACTCGATACACCCAAGACTTCAGCTTGGCAAAAACACCAAGGGGACACCACAGGTCTGTCAAGGCATGATTGCAGGTCAAGGCTGAACAGGAACCAATTCCTCATGGGCTCCCAAAACAGGAACTAAGAGCTGGGGTTTGAATAAGACCATGAAGCAGAAGGTTTAAAAACAGGAAAGAAGTGATCCTCTTTCAAGCAGTCATGAAAGTTATAATCATGGGATGCTGCATACATACAATTTACCTAAATTTAAAAAGCCTACCAGCCTACTTTAGGCTGTCAAATATAAACACAAAGACACCACTTCTTGCTGAGGAAATCCCTAGCTGAACCGGTGAGATGGGAGCTAGGAAATAAGTCAAAGTACTATGCATAGTTGTCTGACCTATTATTTTATATTCCCCCTCGACAAAATGCAGTGGGTCAGACAGGTTTCTGACCCTGCCAGGCCCAGGCACTGAAAGAGACTATGGGATCTTTGACCGCTGCAGAGTACATGCCCCGAATACAGGTAACCCTCCAAGACAAAAGTGAAGGTAGGTCATTTGAGAGAAAACAGTGAAATCAATTCAGCATTTCTTTTCCCTCCCTTTCATGTCCAAAGACTGAGTTTCATGGTGCACTCTCCAAGGCATAGGGCAGTCTCTTCTACCCAAATTGACACAAAAAAAAGGTTACTGTTCTGTACATTCTCCCAAAATGAATGCTACTTAATTAAAGAAATCCTTGTTATCTTATTGCATGAATCTTAAGCCGACAATTGCAGACAGGCACTTAGGATCACCTATACAGTGGTAACAATAGCTATCACAAATCCCCATGAGCACACCTCAATGCAGTAAAACCAGCAAACCACTGGGGAAAAATGTCACCACTGGTCACTGCTTCACAAATCACAAGTACCAGATGTATCACCTAATGAGGAAATAGGGAATTTTTAATATTAACCATTTAATTTAAAATCTAAAAAACATTCTGAATCACAGTGAGGTTAACATTTCCTACTCCCTCTAGAATACCTTAAATATAAATTATTTATCACCAAGCAGTAATACACACATTTTAAATATGTGAAACAAACAGAAGCAGTAGATAAAAGAAAATGCACTAAGAGACAAGACACAAACGCACAGAACCAACATTTTCATGTTCCAGTTCCCTGCCCTCACACCAAATCCCTACAGTGCCTTGGAAAAAAACCAATCACTTGTTGCCTCCTTGCTTCAAATTATGTTCATAAAATGGAGGCAATGCCACTTCATCACAATCTCACAAGAATAAACTGAAGACTGTGAAATGTCTGGATAGTACAGGATTGAAGGTCACACAGAAGCCAGGTAAGAGTGAGAAACATGTTTTAACCAGCACTGAAAGTATTTTATTACCCATGCAGATGGAGCACTCCTGTAGCCTTAGTCACCAAGTGAGATCCAGTGAGACTGCCAAGGAAAAACTGTGTGTGCCTGCTTACTCTGTGAACAAGGGTGGGATGGCAATAATGATATTCTCATATTAAACAAAATTAATGTAATATGCATACTTTTGCATGCCGAATGCACAGCAGGTTTTGGGTTGGTTTTGTTTTTAATGGAAAAGGAAGCTTGAAGGCTCTTCTCATTTAACAGCGCCACAGAGATTATCAGGGCACTGTAGTATCAAAAAATTTGTTCACAGCAGGTAAAATTCACACCCTGCAGTGAACCAACAAAAGACCACTTAAACCCTAATTTCAGCCTTCATGGTTGTGTCAGTGACACACTTCTGTTAGCACTACATGGGGACTGTTTTCTGAATCAGAATATTAAAAGTACTTGTGCTTCAACGGCATTTCCTTCAAGACATTTTTTGTTTCCCACAAAAAAAGTCAAGGGAATCTGTTATAATCTGAAGTCCAAACCAATCTCTTTTATTTACACTTGTTGACGCAAGTAAAACTAGATGGTGGTACACCCCTGTATCTCCATGATTTTTAAAATCATGGAAACACACATAATTTGGCTGTTTAGTTTTAAAAAAATTGTATCATGTTCTGGTTTCTTTTACCTTAATAGTTACGAAGATATACTATATTCACAGAGCGTGCTCTTCTATGACAGACTTCACCATTTCTGAGTCAGTCAACAAGCCATCAACAAATACCAAAATAGAGAACATAGTAAGTATTAGAAAGAGAAATTTCAATATGTAAGTAAACATGAGATGACCTGCAAGTACTAAGGAAAGGAAAAATTCGGGTTGCTGATAAAGCCATGCCTTCAATAATTAGTTGCAGGAAAAAAATGGGTTCCTCAAAAGGAAGGATACAAAAAATATACACTGAAGAGTAGGGCAAAGGACGGTAAAAGTCAGCACCAAGTACCAGGGTCCTGCTCTTTTCTCTGGTATTAATACAGGCAAAAATAAGGATATTAGACCTCAGTCTCTGTCCCTTGGAGGCAATCCGCAGGATCGTCCCTGCGACTACCGAGCGTCCGCTGGAATAGTGGAAAGTTGGATCTGTAACAAAGATTATTTTTCCACCAACAGTTTAATTTTAGAAAGGCGCCAACAAAAGGCACCGCTCTGAACACCCCGAGCGCGTTCCTTCCCCTCCCGAGCCATTTCAGCGCCCGCTTCCTCCTGGAGACACGATGCCGTGGCACAACAACGGCTCCATTCGGCCTCTTTAGCCGAACAAAACGCTCTTCCTGCCTGCAAAAAATGAAACAACAAAAAACCCCAACCACCCAACCAACCGATGCCATAAAAAGGTAGGAAACCAGGAGCACGGAGGGAAGGGCCGGCGTGCACAAGAGCCCGCACAGCCGCCCTCCCGCAGCGGACCCGGCGCCGCCGGTGCTCCGCACACCCGCGAACGGCGGCATTTCCGAACCCAGGCTCCAGCACCGACACCGGGGCTGTGACGCCGCTGCCCGCCCTGCCCCGCCATGGCCGCCGCGCCCGCCCGCCCGCCCGCACGGAGCTGCCCCACAGCAGCCGCGGTCGCCTGGGCAGGGCGGCCGCGGGGCTCCGGCGGGGGTCCAGCACAGCTCCCGCCCGGCGCTCTCCCCGTCCCGGCCGCACCTGTCCGGTGGTTGCGCGGTC
>VWZS01005595.1:205880-249126 GCA_013397075.1 Rhabdornis inornatus
GGGAGGGCGAGCGAGCGCGACGGCACCAGCTACGGCGGGAGACAATGGAGGAGTGAAGGACGGACACATTGACACACCGGCGCCTCCGCCCGCCCGCACCACTCCCGGCACCTCCCCGGGGGGACGAACGAAAGAGCCCCAGAGAAGCCAAAAAGGGGAGACAAAAGAAAAGAGTAATGCATTTCTAAACTTGAAAACAAGGGACAGAGCAGACGGACTCCTTTTCTCCGACAGCAGCGGGTAGGAAGCTGGCGGAGGACGACAGGCTGGCACGCAGTGACCCCCATCCCTGGGCAGGAATGGTTCGCCCCGCAGCCAGCCCCGGCAGGGCGGGGCTGCGGGCGGAAGGCTCCGTGAGGAGCGGGGCGGGGGCGGTGCCGCGGCTGGGGGTGCTGCGGGCGCCGTCCCGGGCTGATTCCGCCTTACCGTGCGCGGGGGCCGCGATGGCTCCCCCCAAGAAAGGCGACCTGAGCGCGGAGGAGAAGGACTTGCTGGCAGTGATCGCCACAGGTGAGCCTTCCCGGCCCTCGGCGCTTGCGGCCCCGGGCCGCAGCTCCCACGGGCCCCGCTGGCCGTGCCTCGGGAGGGATTTCGTGTCCCCGCACGTTGGGGGCGGCGGGTGAGGCGCTGTTAGCGGCCGCTCGCCGCGGGCTCCCCTCGGCCCCGGCCGCGCTCCTCAGGTCCCGGCGCTGGGGGCCGCTCGCCTTCCCGCCCCGCCTTCGGGCCGTCACCCTTGTCCCTGCCGGGGAGAGTGCTTTACTGTTCCCGTGGTTTACTTTCCTCTCGGGCAGGCCCGCGGCACCCAGGGATTGCAGTGGGGGCTGCGTTGCGGTGCAGCCGAGCTGGGGGAGCTCAGCTGGGCGGGTCTAACTCTGCCAAGGAAAGCTTGCATCTTACTGACAATGTTTGTTGATATTTGCTGAATTACTGGTGTTAATGGCCCCTGCCAAAAAGAAAAAAGTTTTCTTGGAGATAATCCAATCTTCTAGCGTGCTGTAAGGTTTTCTCCACGTGCTGTTGCCAGACCAGGGCGTCTTTGCAAACACGTTATTCTCACGTTGCCAGGACTTGAGCTTGTTTTGGGTGTTGTGCGCCTCTTATCCCTGATGATGTTCTATTTTGCTATGGCTTGTACCATCTTATGCTGTCCTCTTAAAAAGAGGAGAGGGGGTCAAGGTCTGTCTGAGGGAAGAGTGTCAAGATGATGGAGCCAGGCTCTTCCCAGTGGTGCCAAGCAACAGGACACGGGGCAATGGGCAGAAACTGTTGCACAGAAAATTCCACCTGAATAAAAGGAAGAACTTCTTTGCTGTGCAGTTGGCCATGCATAGGAACAGATTAACCAGAGAAGTTGTGGAGTTTCCGTCACTGAAGATACTCAAGAACTGTCTGGATGCAGTTCTCTGCCATGTGCTCTAGGATGAGCCTGCTTGAGCAGGAAGGTTGGACCAGATAACCAGACTATTTTGGTCCCTTCTAACCTGACCCATTCTGTAATTTTGCATTTCACGTCAGTGTCACAGTTTGATTGCACTATCTGGCATGTATGCTTGTTGCCAGGGGAACTTTCTGTCATTTGGGTTTCCTGGTCCAGCAACGCGAATTTCTAGTTACCCTCCAACTTGTATTTTGAAAATCATGAGCAACATTCATTAGTTGGAGGTAAACTAAAAACACTTTGTGTTCCATACATTTCTATATGTAGTTTCTAGGCAGTTTGAACCCATGAAAGTTTTACTACAGTTTTGATGGTTCACTCTCAGTTGTATTAAAATGTTCCTGTGTGTCAGAGACACAAGCGTAGGACAGTCAGCAGTGAATTTACTGTGGACCACAACCAGTTTGATTGACTCACTTTAATAAGAGTTTCAGACCTTAGTCTTGCAGACACCTCTGTCTAACTTACCTAATGCTTCTGATTAGGGTCATGGGATAATTCAGGTTGGAAGAGGCCTCAGGAGGTCTCTAGGCCAACCTCCTGCTCAAAACACATCAGCTGTGAGGTCAAATGTGATTGCTCAGGGCTTTATCCCATCAGGTCTTGAAAACTTACAAGGAGGAAGGCTGTACAGTTTCTCTGGGCAACCTCTTTGCTTTACTGGGTTCATAGTGAAAATGTTTTTTCTTGTATCCACTCTGAAGCTTCCTTTCATTTCAGCTGCTGCCTTTTACCTCTTGGCTTCCTACCATGCCACCACTATGAGGAGACTGGCTCCAACTTTTAGCTCTGGCCGATTCTAGAAGTCTGACTTACATCAGTTTAGTGTCTTGTTTGAAAGTCCTTCAGTATTTTGTCATACAGAACTCTGAGTTTGTAAATGCAAATTTGCTTTGCTTGTATTAAAATTTACTTGAAGATCACCGCTTGAAGATTTTCTCTTACTGATGTTTGTTCTTTGGCTGGGATATTCTTCTGAAAACTGATCCAGTTCATAAGAAGCTTTTAACATGTTTAAAATATGTGTATGTCTGGGGGAATAAAGTAGTGTCAGTCAGGGGTCTTTATCAAGTGTGTGAGATGACTCAGGTGATTGTCTTTTTTTCCTTAAATTAATGAATTAAAAGAAAAATGGTTAAAGCCCCTGTAGTGCAGTTAAACCACATGAAAAAGCCTTAAGAAAATAAATTATTTCCAGTATTTTAATGGGATTTTTAGCCAAAACTGAAGTTGCAAGAGCTGTTTTGCTGAAAAATTGCTGGATGGCTACCTCCTTCTGAAAGAGTGGAGATAAACATGAAAATCATTAATATAAGGGATGTAATGCTTATTTTTATTAAGCACATCACTGCTGAAAGAGCTTTGCTTATGATTGAATCAGAAATTAGACGTTTCTCTTCATTTGCAATAAATTCTCCAAACTCAGACTCTTGGAATGTTCTTTTACTTCTATATGTGCCTGTAGAAGCCGCATTGGCAATATCTGAATAGTTTTCCAATGGGCTTTATATCAGGTTCTTATACCTGTGGCTTAGCCGAAAGGGTTTTGGTAAGGAATTGAAAAACAGTAGGACAGTAGAATTGAAAAACAGATGTAGCCTGTTTTTTCCTGGCACATTTTTTTTCAGACTTTAGTCTACTTATGTGTTTGGCAATTTTTAGAAATGTCAATGGTCAAGCTACCTGGGTCCTTGTCCTTTCTATCTCTCTTCTCTATTACCAATAGCAAATTCATTCCACTCCTCAGAATGTGATATGTTGCAAATTTCAAATTGAAACAGGAAAAATTATGTGAATAAATGATAAAGTATGTTTCATTCGAAACAAAAAGTCTTTGAAGTGAGGTAATTTCTTTTTTTGAGAATGTAGACAGATCTTTTAGACAAAAAGATGCTCCAAAAGAGCAAAATGTGTTAAAATGCTTAGTATCATTATACCCATTTGGAGCTGTTCATGTGCTGTTTATGATGAGACATGTGAGTGTCCCATTCCTGTGTGTGTAGGTCAGTTACTTCACAAAAAATGGATGTTTACTTGTAGTTCATGCTTTCCAACTGCTCTTTGGTGTTGTGAGTTCTTGGCTTTTAGAATATAACACTGTATATTCCTAAGCTTCTTCACTAAGTGCAATTAGTTTATTGGTGGTTAATCTACATCCCAAGCAGTTAACATACGAAGATTTTGATTCTAATGAGAAATGGAAATGACCATTTTCCTCCAGATTCTCAGTTTATTCTATTTCTCACCCCCTTTTCTTTCTGTGTCTTTTTATTTTTAATCAAAGGAAACACCGAGGAGGCTGGAAGGCTGCTGGGGAGCAAGAATGTCCGTGTCAATTGCCTGGATGAGGTACTGCAAAACTGTGCAAGCTTTATGCTGAGTTTAATAAGGAAAGTGCTAGGTCTGAAGGCCTTCATGTTGTTAGATAACATTGCTCTAACAGCAATTGCTGTAGCCCTGAAAATCAGAGTTACTCTCAAGATATTTCCAGCCTGCAGCTGTATAATGAACCTTTGAAGAGCTCTTACTATTTTTTTAAGAAAGTTTAAAGATTAATGTTACTTAAAGAACTGCACTGTATTTTGTCTCAAGTTCCAGCATGAGCTTTGTAAGGAAAGGTAAACGCTGCAGCAAAACAGGTGGGGCTGCTCCTTGACTTGTCACCTTCACAAGCAGTAGTCCCTCTGCTTTAGTCTCTGTGTGGCAGGCACAGCATTGCCTAAAGCCCTGTCTTTGCCAAACCATAAACATACTTGGAAGGTGAATAGCTCAATCAGAAATTAAACACAGCCTTTTATGCAGGTGGGTGTGGTAAACATGTAGAAGATTAAATCCTGAAGTGCTACCTGAAGATGGGAATAAGTTTGTGGAGAAAGGAACCTTTATGTAATGTTCCTGTTTCTTCTTCTTCTTAGAATGTTTTTCTAAAGCATGCAACATTGAAATGAAATGTAACACACAAGTAAAACTAATTCCCCATCATGCATGTTAAATCCATGTGTAATTTATCAATTTAAATGTTAATTTGTGTTTTTTTCACAACTTTATAATTTCATAGGAATCACTGGGAAATTCTGGTGATGTGTCTAGTTCAGCCTCTGGCTCAAAGCAGCTTCAGCTCCAGGGTCAGATGAGATTGCTCTGAGTTTTGATCTGTCTGGCCTTATAAATCTCTAACGATGGAGACTGCACAATATTTCTGGGCAACTTGTTCTACTCTCTTACTGTGATTTCGGTGAAAAAGTGTTTCACTTATGTCTGAAACTCAGCTTAGGCTCAGTATCTCTTGCCTTCCTACCACCATAAGTGAAGAGTTTGTCTTCTCAATGATCTCCCTGTCAGCTCTGGCAGGCTGCTGTTGGGTGCCCCCAAAGCCATTTCTTCTCCAGGCTGAGCGAGCCCAGCTCCTGCAGCCTCTCTCACTGTGCTCCGGTTCCTACCGTGTAGTGGTGGTACTCCATTGATTTTGTTACAGTTTATCCATGTCTTTGTTGCACTGGAGGGCTCAAAATGGGACAGGGTATACTGTAGATGTGATCTCATGAATGCTGAATGGAGAAAAATTGCAACTTCTTTTTTTCCAGATATCTTCATGGGGTATTGTTAGCCTTTTTTTTCTGCCAACAGATCCATTTTCTGATTGTTCTTAAGTTAAATACTAAACCTGAATTTCTGTTTATGAATTTCAACAAGTTTCTGTAAAACAGCTTTACGGTGAACTTTAGGAACCCAAGACACGATAGAAGTATGCTTGCAAATGTGCTTTACTGTATGGACATCTAAAGGTTTTCCTTGAGTGTAGTTGCTGAAGTCATGCTGAATTGATGGCAGCCTTGCTGCAGTATTAGTGCAACATCCAGGATTAGTGTTGAGAGGATACAGCTTATTCAAAGAAACCATATCCAAGTTATGCCTCAGGCTATTGTTGTAAAAATAGTATTAACAGTATTTGCCTAAGGCTCACACCTGACTACATACACATAAGGCCCATAAAACTTTTAAAGTTTATGCAATGGACTTCTTGCAGACTCCTTTTTATCCCCAAGAATGATGTGTAATCATGCATATTAAACAGGAGAGTGTTCAGGTTTGTTTAGGTTTCTTATATCCATCAGCCATGTCAGCTTTACAATTTTTCTTTCATAACCTATTTTTGCTCCAATGTGTTTTTCTAATATCTATATATAAGTAAGAGTGTGTGAAATCCCAGTTAAACATCAGCCTTATCTGTTACTCATTGTTGCCACATCTGGAGAATGCTCTCAGTACCTTAGGTCTTATTTTTTTTCTCTGTTGCCTTACCTGCTTATCCTGAAACTCACATTTATATTACTCATTTCTATTACTACTGTTACTTATTTTATTCTGTGGATTCTCTCATGCAAAAAAATCTTTAAGAATGGAAATAAGTTCCTAACTGAATTGAGCTCCCTCTTCAATACCTAAGTATTCCATCTTCAGGGCTTCCTTACTTATTAATAGTAATAAAATAAGTTTAATGTAATTCTGTCTTCTAGCTGTGGTACAGCAAGCATGCAATCACAATTTAATAATTTGAGGCTGAAGAACTCACAGCATCCAGAAACAGGCTTGTATATAGTGCACTTCCTGATTAAAAAAAACACATAATCTGTTCCCTTCATTTTTGGTTTTACCTTATTCTAACTGCTTGGATCCACTTTCTTGTAGATTAAAAACTATTAACAATCAGCTGTCTTTTCTCTATGTACCTTTAGACAAGGACGAAGTCACATTTTAAGATCTTCCAGATGCACTGACCTTTTAAGTATCTTGCCTAAAGTTACGTTTCTGCAGCAAGTGAGCTGTAACAGTGGCTCTTTTTCAAATCCTTTCCAGCTGTTTTGGCTTCTTACTTTAAAAACGTATGTATGAGCTGGATGCAGTATTTCAGCATTGCTTCTGCTGTTGGTAGATATATTTAAAAATAAAAAATTATTTCTGTAAGTCTGCTTGCTTTTCCTGCCCTTGTTCCAAGACTCCCTCATACCCTTCGCCTCCTGCTGTCTGCTAAGCTCTGCTGGGTGTGTCAGCACAGAGTAGGATCCCTTCACTCCAGTGAGTTTCCCAGATGCCCATCTTCCAGAAGGTTAGAGATATCCAGCAGATACAGTCCTGTTTTTTCTCAGCACCCTTTCTGACCAAATTAATTGTTTTATTGTGTCTTTGTGGATTTAGGTAGATGAAGAAAGGAAGGATATTTAGGCTTAATCACTGTCTATGAAAACAAAGAAATGCAATGGCTATTCTGCAAAACTGGTCTTTAACAGTTTTGCAATTTTAAAACTTCAGGGACATTTAAGTTCAGGTGTCCTCAAACATTAGGACAAATACATGGGCTGTAGAAATGGATGTAAAATAAACACAAATATATTCAACTTAAATGCACGCTGCTTAGGAATTTTTTGTCCCATTTTAAATGGAGTGGTTGCTAATTTGGAAACTTAGTATGGGAGAAAGTGTTCAGGACTTTTCTTTCTCCTGAGACTGCAGAGCTTGTAAATATTGTGACTTTTTGTCAGCACTTTGACTTGAACTTCATCTGCAGCATGTGGCTGAAATATTTCAGATTGTTATAGAAAGGCAGGCTCAAGGAAGGCTTTCCAGCTGTGGGAGTTTCCTTTGGTCCTATTCGTAGTTAAGGTTGCAAAGGAGCACTGTAGTTGCTATATGCCCTATTTTCTGCAGATCAAGCTAATAGACTTGGCCTAAAACGTACATAATTTTTCTCTATTTAAAATAATTGTAAGGTTGTTCGTAATCTTCTTATATACAGAGCTATCATCTGGCATTAGTGGCATTACTACTTTCCTCTAGTTTGGTAATTCAGCTGTTCAGTTCCGTAATACATCATTTAAAAACAGTCCCCTTCTCTATGCTACAGAGCCAAGTGCTTCCTGGGAATTACAGCAGCAGCCTGCTTATTCATGGCTGAGATGTGTGTAGCTTCACTCATACTGAGTATGTTCAGTGGAGGGTTCTTTGGGTAATATATCTTGCTATTCTAGTGTGAATATCCCATGCTAGCAGAAAATGCCCAGATCCTTGGCCTTTGTTGAGAGGAAGAGTTTTTGTCTTTTGATGTTTTTTGCATAGCACTTCAAAATGCACAAACCAAAGAAAATTCCACTGCTAGTAAGAATTATCTGGTTTCAATTCAGGTTGCTGATTGATGTAGGCTTTAACTTTTCATCACTGCAGATGAACTGAAGGATCATCAGAGGAATCTAATGTGTTACATATGTGAAACCAGCAGCTGAGCAGGATGACTATAAAGGAGAGCTATAGCTGTGATCGACATTTACTGATTAGTATTTCATATTCTAATTAGTCCATACTTAGCTACAGCTAAAATTATTTGTGCATGTTACTGTTGACCTCCTTCCAAATGCTGCTTTTAGGAAATTTAAGATGTGTAAGGGCAATCTTATTCAAAAGCTTGAAGGGTGAAATTTCTAAAGGCTTTCATCGAGGAAGGAGTCAAGTTGTATTTCTAGATTAGCAGCATTCAGTACCAGAGAGTTGATTTTGAAGATATACATCAACAAGTATTTCTGCCTTGTAGTACGTGTTCTTTTTACACCATTTTTAGTAATGTCCCAAATACTGTCTCAAGTAAAAGCCAAACCTACAATTGTGTTTTGTTTATAATTTTCTGACTTGAACTGTTGCCTGAATCTAAAGGGTAAAATAAGACACTCATTCTGTGTTAATGTGGGGCTGCATTCTTCATTGGAAAATGAGCTGGGAAAGAGAGAGGTGAATGCTTTACTATTGCTGGCATGTAAGTGTCTACGGCAGTTTTTCAGCTAGGGTTTTGACAGCCCTTTCCCCTTCCTTTTTTTGATTTTTCCCACTCTATTTAAATAGCTGGTACTCACGTGTGCAATGTCTTAGTGTACCCCAGTATCTGCTGAGGGACTGCTCCAGTGTGATGCAGCCTGTATGCCACATCTTGACAAGGTTGAGAAGAAGGGGGAAGTAAGTGTGGGAATGTTGGGAGCACTTGGATTGTGCTTTTCACTTGAGTAACACAGGTTTATGTGGCTATTTCTGTGGTGAATTGTCATCATGCTGTCCACAAAACAACACACATGTGATGTCTGTGTTCTTAGCAGTCAGCATGAATGTTTAAATGTTCACAAAATTGAGAGGTTTTGTGGCAAATATGCCCATGTCACTGGAGTGGGAGATAGTTTGTGTATTTTTTGTTTGTTTGTTTGTCCCACTTCTTGTTCCCTAGCTGTCCTGTGTTTCCCTGTTCCTCTGGTTGATGAAAGTGGAAGCAGGAGTTTTGTTGGAAGCTTCCTTTGTAGCTCCTAGGAGGCAGAAGGTTGCTTTACTAGTTTGTTATCTTTATAAATTTGTTTTTATTCATCCCATTCAAGCACACCTCAGCTGGATGCTGAAGAGAGATTGACCTGCTTTCTTCTTCCTCTGTGTCTGGTGGTGGAGTCTAGCCCCTCCCTGGTTCTGGTACTCATCTGCCTGTCCCTCCATTGACCCCATAGTTCATTGTTTGGGGTTTTTTTTCATCACTTGACTTCCCCACCATGGCAGCAGTTCTTGGAATCCCATTCCTCAGTCTGCTTTTGGGTTATTTTCAACATGAGGAGCTGGGAAAGATGGTTTGTAATGGCCAGGCTGGCCGCGCCAAAAGCCCTGTTGTGCCAGGGAGGCCTTGTTGTTTTGTGAGCTGGAGAACCCAGTCAAGAGAAGTGCCAGGTAATTTCTAGAGGCACTGCAAATGCTATTTCTGTTGTATGGTAGACATACAGGGAATACTTCTAGCCCTGCAGAAGAGAAGAGATGTTACCATGTAACATACCTGCAAAAAACCACCTGGAAAGGATTCACTTTTGTCCTGAGCAATAGGATTAAAAAGCTCGATTTTTTGGTCAGAAGAAAGTTGCATGGTCACTGCTAGAAAAAGGATCCTTCATCTGACGTTTCGTAGTGGAACGAAAATTTGTTTCATCTGAATGCTTAATAAACCATCTGCAAGTTTTGTCTTTTAAGTTCGTTGTATTGACAATCCAAATGCCATCTGTGAGAAAATGGAGATGAGAAAAGTACCTCTGAGAAAAGTGTTTCCAGTCAAGGCAGTTTCAGTGTAGGGACATAATACAGGATACCAAGCATTTCCAGATAAACTTGTGTCTAGCCTGACCCTCTTTCATTTGCTGTGAATGTGAAAAACTGATATTAATGTGACTTTAAATCCAATTTTATAGCAACTGTCCACATATTTTCTGCCTGATACTTTTTTTTGATCCACACTGCAGCCCGACACTTCCAAAATTTAATCAAAGGATTTTAAAAACAGTTTTCTGGGAGAAGAGGATAAAACAAACCCAGTTCTTTACTTTGTCATATAATCTTCAGATCTTAATTGAAACAACTGGCTTTCAAGATAGAATTTTTAGAAAACAATGACTTTTAAGTTTGGTTATTTCTCCCATCAAAAACTGTGCTGTGTCTATATTCCCTTACTGCAGTACCTTTCTGTGCTGCTAAAGGAGACAAATCCCTACTTGACTCCAGACTGGGACTGGCCTGTAAAATTGCTTTTGATGTAACACTGTGAAATGTAGTATAATAAAATACATTTTATATAGTAGGACAGAAAGTCTTAATTCAACTTTTGTGACACCCCAAATGAAATCTAACAAAAACAGTCTGTTTCATATTCATGAAGTGAAGTCTTTAGGTATTTTGTTTCTTCACTGCCAGTTTATATTACAGTTTGCCAAAATATGTGGGTTACTAAAATAAAATTCATCAAGTAAGCACTTTTTATTATTTTCAATTAGGATGGAGAGTAATGAAACTGTAATACCTTAAAATTATTATACTTTTAACTTTTCCAGTTTCCCTCACCTTTAGAATTTTTTTTTTTAATTATGCTGGTAAATTAAACTTACTTGGGTTTCACTCAGTCATAAATTGAAACAAGAAATTTGTGAGGGCTCAAACTGACAATTACATTATTTCAGAGTATCACATTACCTGACATTTACAGAGCTGCAGTAATGGTATACATGAATGTACTCAAGCACACAGCCTTGGCTGGCAAAGAAAGGAACAAAATGCCATTTGGATTTTCTTCAGGGACAAACTAAAGCACTCTCCCTGGTATGCAGTGTTGGAGGGTGTTCTTAGGCAATTAAAGTGTCTTGGCTGATAACATGAATCCTGATCTGATGTTAAGTGAAAATAAACAGCATATTGGAAAAAGCATACTGTATTCTGAAAATGCAGAGGGAGAGAGCCTGCACTAACAGTTCACCCTAGTTCTGAAAATTTCCTCTGGGGTTTGCCCAGCTTTACATTTATAATCACACCTCAGTCTTCTCATGCTGAAGTGAATCCTTTTTGTACTGGGGCAGTTGATCAAAGCAGCCAGGTTTGTAAAAGTCTTGACAAGAGCTATGTGTCTTTGAGGGCTTTCAGAGCTCTGTCTGATCATGGACACATTGCCACAAAGGTGGAGAAGTGGGAGAGAATGGCCAGAGAGAAAATTACCAGAAATCATGACTAAAAATGAGCAAGATGGATTTCAGAGACTGCAAATCTTTGTAATGTTTAAAACAACAACAGCCTTTTTCTAATTTTCTTACTGCTTATCGTATAAGCCACAGCAGGGTAGAAAAGAATAACGTAGGAAGCTAACAAGTTTTCTAAACTAAGCTTTTCTAACTAGCAGAAACATTAGTTGTCTTCAACACTAATGTCTTATATAAAAGGACAATGATAAATGGGCTGTAAATGGTTTTCTTTTGTTCAACACTGCTCTGTTTTCAAATCTATAGCTCAGCATAATCAGAAAACTGATGTGGAAATCTACTGCATGTTAGTAACCATATTTTTTCATCAAGATTTTGTGAGTTTTTTTGTAAATAAAATACTATGTCAGGCTTTGGTAGTTATATTGAATATGTATGGCCAAGTGAAAATGATCAGCAGTATGAAGATCAAGAGATGTAACATTCTTTTTTTTATGCTACTTGCTTCTGCTTTCTTTTGGCAGCATGGCATGACCCCTCTGATGCACGCAGCTTACAAAGGGAAGGTGGACATGTGCAGATTGCTATTGAGACACGGAGCTGATGTAAACTGCAATGAACATGAGCATGGATATACTGCCTTGATGTTTGCTGGACTTTCAGGTAACTTCTTACTAAACTCAGACTACTTTTATTGATTTTTATTGCATCAGTGGGTACCATTTGCCAAAAGTTAATAATTTAAAAGTGTTGGTATGCTTTTATTATTCAGGTTTGCTGTTATTTATGTGAACCATGCAACTGTGTCATGACCAGTAGAATCCTGTGGGCAGTGCAACAAGAGAGACTCTGTTCAGGCTCATATAAAAATTGATTTTGTTCAGCATTTTGAGGCATACAGTCTACTTGTCCTGTACCTACTTTGTCCTGTTTGTTAGAGATCTTGACATTCACTTTCCTGGGACAGTTTTGTTGTGCAGTTGGATACATTCTGTTTACTTAGACTGTGTTACACTGAAAATGATGCTGAACCAATAGCTTTTGGTAATCTTTGAGACTTCTCAATCCAGTATTTTTCAAATTTTGTCTTTCTCCTACATTATTTTTCCAACTATCATGTGGACTTTTAAAAATGCATTTAGTAAGTTTTAAAAACATGTTTTCCCACAATAATTTTCACTCCTCTTACATTTTTTTTTCATGAGAGTTCTTACAGCTGTATATATCTTCTCCTGTCTCAAGTGACGGTTTGCAGCTTTCCTCTTGCTATTCTTTTTCCCTGATGGCAGAACAGTAATTTCCTTGAGTGAGAAAAAGATACTACATTAAAACATTGTTGCTTCTGGGGAAAGGATTCGATTTGGGAATATTAGGTTATTTTAAATATCTTCTTTACTAGGCCACTTATGTCTTCCCAAAAATGGGATTCTAGAGGAGTCAGGTTTCTTAGCAGGTAGAGTTTAAACTGCCTTCTTTCATTTTAAGCATATTAAAAAAAAGGCTTATATGTGTATATGAACCTTAACTAGATCATCAGATTATTTTTCAGCTACAGCTTTGGTAAAAAGCTTTGCAAAATTCTAGTGTTCTGTGACATTGAGCAATATCACAGCTGCAGAAAATAGATGAGAACAAGCTCTTAAAGGCTGTTAAATGACTGCAGCTTTATGGAAAATGTTGGATTTTTGCCATTTTCTCATAGCTGAGCTTTTAACCTGTCATCCTGGGTGTGAAACCTTCTGAATGTTGACTTTAGGATCTGTTATCTGTGAGCAAAAAAGGTACACGAGTACTACTGACGAAGTGACTTTGTTTTTAAACACTCATTTTCATCCACCAACCCCTTTTTGTATTCACTTTTCTGTACTTAGCATCGGCACAAAAACTGTTAAAAGTAAGAATACCTTTGAAAGCAGAACCAGCAGGAGTGGTGACAAGTGTCCTTTTTTAGCCTGTGAAGGGCACCAATTAAGTAATCTAATCTTCCCATCAAATTTTAGCTTCATTTTACTTGGTATTTAGCCCAGTCTGAACACCCAGTTCCCACTGTGGAGAAAGGAACAATCTGTTCTGTTCACTGTGTTCCTGCTACATCATAGTCCTGAATGTGTTTTTCTTCTTAGAAAAGCGAATATAGCTGAACTGTTGAACTAGATTAGTAGAATTTCCCTCTATACTGCTTTCCAGACCGACCAAGCTCTAGTGTAGCTACATGGGTACAACTCCCATAAGCTCCATGGGAAGCTGATTGTGCATTACAGAGAGCAGAGTTACGCCAGCTGGAACTCTAAATAAGCACATGCCTTTCTCTTAATCCATGCTTAAAATAACAACATTAAGAACATTCATTTTCCTCAGTGTTGTTCCTGGACTTTAAGAAATTCAGTACATCTTTTTCTGAAGCATAGAGAGTTACAGGTTCTGATTTCTCCTTGCTCATTCCCCCTATCTTTCGTGCAAATTCAGGGAATAAAGAAATCACCTGGATGATGTTAGAGGCTGGAGCAGAAACTGATGTTGTCAACTCTGTGGGAAGGACAGCAGCTCAGATGGCTGCTTTTGTGGGTAAGATGAAAATTACTATAATTTCCTAAACTCCTAAAGAAGTAAAGTGTTAGATTCTGATGCTTTTTGTTAGAGAAACATTATTTAATGACTTGTTCTGAACTGACACATTGTTGAGCTTTGTTTTCCACATCTCATCATCTAAGAGTCAATCTGTGTTCCATTCCCATGTTTGATTTCCTAAAAACACAGATAATCTTACCTGTGAGAAGAGTTGCTACTGTTCAAGTGTGTTAGTTTTTGCAATGTCACTACTTTGGAAATAGTAAGAGGAAGTTGGTTTTATTGGAGGGGTCCAAAGTGTAGCACCAAGTGCTAATTGGAGCTTCCCTTGTGGGAAAGGACGACCATAGTGCCAGGAGTCAGGAACTCAGCTGGGCATTGCAGCTGTGTGCTGGCAGTGAGCCACCCCCTGTCCTTCTCCAGCTTCAGGGAGAGGGAGAAGTCTTCACACCTCTTCTGAGGTAGTCACCACTTACTGACCTGAACTTCACTAGAATAAGAGAAAGATTTGTCATTCCAGCATGCAGAATTATCTGTGGCAAAACATGCAACAGGCTTTTTTGCTGTTGTTGTGTTTCTTTTTTTTTTTTTGTCTTTTCTTGTTTGTTTTTATAAGCCCTTTTACAAGTTTTTACCCTACTTGACAATACTAAGTTCCTGACTTAATGTTCCACTTTTTCTCTAGCAAGGAGAATTGGTAAAATATTATGAGGTTCAGTGGAGTCATTTTCAATGGCACAGCTATTGCTTCCCAAAAACCAAAAATGAGTATACCTGTATTTTCTTTCAAACACAACCCTCTCATGGTGTTGAAATGCCTGAGAATTCCCTTTCAGGTCCTTTTGGTGTTCTGAATTCAAGCCAACCTTGCCGTTTAGATTAACTTCCTTGAATAGTGATTTAGTGCTAAGTTTCAGGTTCCATTTTATCTCATTCTGCTGTTTTAAAGAAGAAAAGACTGACATTGCTCACTTGAGGTTTGAGCAGCAGAACCTTAACTATTCACTTAATGTATGAGAAAAGTTGATTCCTATTAATTATCCTTTGGATTTGGAGATTCTTTTCCAATGTGATGCTGTATGGAGTGAATGGGGAATATTATCTCCAACGTAATTTTTGACAATTTTCATTTAAAATCCCATCACATCACCAAGGTAGCATAAATATTTTCAGGCATACTGAGATACACTACTCTGTCAAAGTCTGCACATTGGAATCTATTCCTATTCCTTTTTTTATTCTTTGTCCAATCAACATTAATTCATCTGCCTGTGCGTGGGAAGTGAGGATACTTCTTCCCCTGTCATTTGTCTTATACTGTGCTCTGTTAGCTCAGAACTGTCTCTTCTAAAACAGTGGAGGATTTTAAATGCTGGAATTTGGTTGGCTGTGTCTTCTACCGATTATAGGATTAGTGCCAAGACAAATCAATCAATTTAAAGAATGTGGTCCTGAACTAGAAAAGATAAGTTTTACTTTCCCTTTAGTCAAGTAATCCATTGTATTGTCAGATGTTGAAAACAAGAAGAGGGTGTAACTTCTCATCTTGTTACTTTCATTACAGTCCTTTTATTTTTGGTAAACTTCAAGCATGGTCTGTTCTTATAACTTCTCCCACCTTAGGTTAATACAGTAGTATCTGATTCTGGTCTGAAAACTTACAAGTCTCAATGCAAATGTCATTAATTTTAAAAGTAAAAAATGGAAAAAAATCTTATCTTCAAAAATTATGACACCAGTATGTGACTACTAGAATAGTATAATTTGAGGGAGAAATAACCATTCTTAGTTGTAGCTTACCAGGGAAAGAGGATGCAGGAAGCGGACAGGGTATTCAAAATGAATTTTCATGAGGGCATTCCTTGCTGGGAGTCAGTAAGTTAATAACACTTACTGAAGATTAAAGCTACACACAGGAGAGTGACCAAAGTCACCTCTTTGCAGTGCAAAACAGGCTCCTTTGCATGTGGGTAATTCTCACTTGTATTGTTTCTATTAGATTTGGGTTTAGGTTTGGATTTTTTTGTTATTATTTCACTGGTGATTTTTTTCTTCTGGGCCTTTAGGTCAACATGACTGTGTGACTGTCATCAACAACTTCTTTCCACGTGAAAGGCTGGACTACTATACTAAACCACAAGGCTTAGACAAAGAACCAAAACTGCCAGTAAAATTAGCTGGGCCTCTGCATAAAATTATTACTACTACCAACATGCATCCTGTTAAGGTGGAGTTATATGTAAATTGTATGTGTTTGTTGGTGTGGGAGCTGTTCCTTTGTGTCAGAAAGCATTTGGCTCTTCTGCAAGTTCAACTGAGATCAAAAGCATTATCTGCTAATTCTACTACTTCTGAAAATGAGGAAGAATCAGGCTCAATGTTTAGATGTGATTAAAAAATTATTTCAGTGTTTGTATACACCAGAATCTTGAACTAACACCTTTAAGTGGAGAGATTCTTACGTCTTTTATCAGTAACCATAAATAGCTGTCTTTTTTGGCTTTATTTCTCAGCCCCACTTGAGGTGGAAACATAGAACAATTTCCTATCTCAACAAAATCTCATTGTTCTCTTAATGCTTTTCTCAGCATGTATCTTCTTACCTTCATCACTGGTTTGCCACAGTAACATCTACCACTGCTGCTGTTTCTGAAAGTATGTGCAAGAGAATGTTTATTTTACTTCCCAGGATATTGCTGATAATAATGTCTTTTATGGTTTGCTCCTCCAGTGGAGTTCAGAGAAATGAGTACACCTAAATCCAAATACAAATTCCTTGGGCTTGCCAGTCAAAGTCCAGAATTTATTAACAGTTTCCAGCCAGGTATCTGTAGTACACAGAGAGGGTAGTGCACCAGTGGCAGCTAATTGAGTGAGTAGAGAATACAGTTTCCTCTTAGAACATTTTAGTCAGTGCTTTACTAGGCTACAGGAAGTACTGCACGATTACATGAGGCTGATGTGTCCTGTGAAACTGTTTAAATCATACAAGTCCCGTTTATTTTAGTGTTGAAAAGGAGATTTTAGGATAGTGTATGGTAGTTTCTATAACTTTCTTTAGAAGTAGTTTTTATTCTTCTGGTTCTTATTAAAAAAAAATCAAACAAACTTGCTATTTTTAATACCAGTCTTAGTTTTAAATGCTTTCTTGTATGGGAACTGTGAATTACAGTATACTGAATAATAATGCTAAATAATGACTGGAAAAAGAAAGGGAAGACTGTATAAGAAGGAAGTAGAAGAAGATTAGAAACTCCACTGAAATTTAGCTACAATGAGCTATATAAGCTTTAATGCCAATGCACAAGTCTTAACTGGATTACATTTTCTTAAATCTTTCTCCTAGATCGTGTTGCTGGTGAAAGAGAACCCTCTGTTGGCCGAAGTAGAAGCACTGCAGAAATGTTACAGGGTTCTGGATCTCATTTGTGAGAAGTGCATGAAGCAGAAAGACATGAATGAAGTTCTTGCTATGAAAATGCACTACATCAGTTGCATCTTCCAGAAATGTATTGTATTTTTAAAAGAGCGAGAGGATAAACTAGATGGATTTATCAAAAGGTGAGTTTTTCTACAGAGAGGTCTGAAAGCACATGTATGCCCTGGCATTACAGATACCAGGAAAAAGACAACTGAAGGAGTAGACTGGATTGGCTTGGATGAAGGCTATGACAAATAACTTGTTGAATAAGCCCAGCTGCATTTATGTCAGGGTGGCACTGACTCCCTTATTGCTGTGTCTGAAGTGACATTGTCCTTTCCAAGGTACAAAGGAAACATTCCTAGAATTTCAGCTCTTGCTGGAACTGATTAGAACTTGGCATTTACATATACACCATGGAGCAGCAGACAGCAATGTGTGATGGAAGAAAAGGGGAGTGATAGGCTTGAAGAATTTCTTGGTGTCCAATATGGTTCATCTGGGAACATTTCTTGTGCCATTTTGCTCTCCAGCAGTCATTTTTTTCAAAAACACTTAAGCAAGTGAGAACTGCAAATCCCACAGACTCTGGATGAGACTTAGACTTGTAAATCACTTAGACAGATCTTCAAAATCTTCTGAGTTACAAACCAGCTGCCTGATCTTACATATCAAAGTAAGTGACCTGGCTTTTAGAAGGATCATGTTCTCCTTACACCTCTGTGGATTTTTACTGAAATCCTCTGTGAGACTGAAAATAAATTAAGAAATCAGCTTTTACATAATGAAATTGAATAGTTCATCAGTCATCCATGTAAAAAAAATAGTAGCCAAAGAGGTGTAAGAACTATAATATGTTATTAAACATAATAAAGAGGAATTGTGTTTTAAGGTATGGTTCATGTATCAGCGTTTATTATTACAATGATCATTTTTAAACAGCACAAAGCATTTTGATATTTTAGTAAGATGTAGATAGTAGATAGTTTACCTATAGATGATGATTTTTCTCTGTGGCTGAATTAGTAAGTCCTGGTTTCAGAGCATACATTTATATATTGTGTATTTCATAATGATTGTGCATTAGGAAAAAAACACTTTCATTTGCATTTTAACATATGGACTTAACATATGAAGTTGCCAAATTACGATGAATTCTTCTCTATAATCTGAAAGGCAACAGAGTATAGCATGCTGTATATGCTTGTTCTTAAAGATTTACCATGTGATTTCTTATTTTACATGCATTTAAAAAAATTTAGCCTCTTGAAAGGGAGAGATAAAGATGGTTTCCCTGTGTATCAAGAGAAGCTAATTCGAGAAAGTATCCGAAAGTTTCCTTACTGTGAAGCTACGTTGCTCCAGCAGCTTGTGAGAAGTATTGCTCCTGTTGAAATAGTAAGTTTTTCCTGTCAAGAAAATCCTTTCTCAGTAACTTGTATAGTAGATCCAGATTGAGACATCTTTCTGTCCTCAGCTTCTGCAGCATATTATATTAAGCAAAGGGTTTTGATGTCCCTAAACTCTGGAGCTGGATTTTACGTATTGCAGGCAAGTGCTCTAAAATACTGCAACTCGTGCTTTTTTCATGTCCCCATAACAAATGCTTGAACACCTCAGCTTTTAAAGAAAACTGATGCAATTTTTTCCTATCTCTGAGCTTTCTTTTCCTCCTCTGTGATGTCTGTTCAGTTTTTCTATGCCAGTTCACTTACTGAAGTGGTAGATTCAGACAAAAATGAAGCTTAATTTGCGCTCTGTTTTCACAACGTCTAAATTCAGTTTAAGATTGAATAATTTCCTAGATTTAATGCATTCATTTGTTCTGTTGTACACAAGAAGTTGGTAATATCTGATGGTAGAAAAAGGAGAGACGTTCTGTGAGGTTGCTTTTATCACAGAGAGGGAGAGGCAAGATGATGCGATGTGCACCAAAATTTATATCTAAATTAGGAGGTCAAAATTACAAGTTAAAAATCTAACCTCAGTTGTCCTCTTATGTCTTTGCTAACACAGTCTTCATTTTAGGTTTATTTATTTCTTCATAATAAATTTTACACAAGAGTGGCTGTTCTTTTTTAAGCATGTTCCCTCTGGTCTCTGAGAGCAAGATGTTGTACACACAAACACTGGGGAATTGGAAAAACTCTGTGACGTGTTTGGATTATTCAGAGCCAATTAAATATAGCCTCCATCTTAAGTGGCTCCAGGTCTGCTAAAATGTCCTGAGGCTTAGTGCAATCTCTACTGTTCGTCTAAGCCAGGAAGATAAACACAGTGTGAAAACATAAGCCACTGTGATGCATTACAACTTGCTTTAGAGTAAACATTTTCAGGAGATCCTGCAGCCTTTTCTGCCTTTAAAGCAATGACAGTTTATTCCATTGGATTTCTGTCCATTATGCAGAATTGGAAAGGAGATGTTATATTTTTATTTATGTGGAAGCCTTTGACCTTTGTCATTGCAATTACTTGGATTTAGTCTGGGCATCTCAGTGTTGTCATAGTAGTTACGGTTGTACATATTCCATGGTAGTCTAACAGTTTAAGGAATTACTTACAGCCAGAACAACTTGGCATTTTTTTTCCAAATATTTACATCATTGTCCAAAAGAAGTTTTAATGTATGGTTACCTAAACCTTACTGCTTGCATTGCATGGGAAGGATGCTGCAAACAACATCTAAATTTAGAAAATTTCGAGTTCTGACAATTTGGTCTGTAGCACCTTGCGTGCACTGAGCACAACAGTGACAAAATAAACATTTTGTTTGTGTGCCAGCACAGAGACTGAGCTGCAAAAATCTGCTACATAGGATCTACAGATGTAAAGAACATGGAGTTTATTAAAAACTTATAGAGGAAAATACTACAGAAGCTCAGGGCTTAAGTTAACTTCATACACAAAAGTTTATCTAAGGATAAATCTTAAGTTGTGCATGTTGGTTGAAGTTCTGTGATTTGGTTTTGTGTTTTTACTGCTGCAGCAGCTTCAGTGAGACTAACACTTGTGTTAATTGTTTCTGGTCTTCCCTTGTGCGTCCCTCTCTGCAACAGTGCTGGGTTTTAATCTCATACCACCTCTTGTCTTTCAGGGCTCTGACCCCACAGCTTTTTCTGTGCTTACACAAGCGATTACTGGCCAAGTGGGTTTTGTGGATGCTGAATTCTGTACAACTTGTGGGGGAAAGGGAGCAGACAAAAGATGCTCAGTATGTAAAATGGTAAGAATCAAAGAAAATAGTTCCACTGAGGTGCTGAGGACTTTGAATGCTTCCCTATTTACTGTGTAGACATAGGAAGAATGGCATGCATGCCTGCACTGAAGATGTTCAAGATGTTTCTACTTCTGGGAAAGGTGCCTGAAATTCACAAGTAGGAAGGAGTACTTGGATTTCCAAGTGTGTACACTAAAGAATGAGGAAAGAGTAAAATATCTGTATTTTTAGAGTTAATAAAAAACTGCTTTTTATAGATTCTTATATAGATTAGAATCACTCCATATGACTTTAAAAATTGCTTAAAAATGGCATTAAGTGCTATGCATAGACATTCAACTTGCCGCAGTAAGAAATGCAAGGGAATGGTCTATTCTTTTAGTACATGAAAATGAGTGATAACTCTGGTAACTTTCAGGTGATGTACTGTGACCAGAACTGCCAGAAAATACACTGGTTTACCCACAAAAAAGTCTGCAAGACCTTGAAGGAAATTCACGAGAAACAAGAACTAGAAGCTGCTAAAGAGAAAAGGAAACAAGAAAAGAAGCAAAAGAAAGGTTAGGATCTGTTCCCTTGCTGAAACTAATGCTGTGTCAACTGCGTCACAAAGAGCAATTTAACAGGTCTTAAAACTGTAACAGCTGAGGTTGGGAGAAAAATCTTTGAAACGTAACAGCAAAGCTGAGTTTGGGATTCTGGCCTTTCAATTTACAAATGCTGTATAGTTTCCAAATGTGTTTTTTAATGATGCAGTTACACAGATTTCTACAATGAAAGCATTCTGATTTACACTGCACTGTTTCAAAATCCAGATCTTTAATCAAGCTAGTGTACAACTTTAATGCTACCCTGTGTTTTGTTGGAGGTGTTAGGACAAGTTGGATAATAAGCAAGCAGCCTGCTCCTTCCAGTTGCAAAGGTTAATGTTGATGTTAAATCTCCCATAATACTTCTCTTCATAATCACAGTATCAAGTTAATTGTGTTGTGTGCTTTAAATGTGAGGAAAGCAAGCTGTAGTCTTTAAACTGCTCATGGTGGTTTTCTCCCTTTAAAAAACAATTAAAACATAACTGAATAAACACTGTATTTCCCCTTTCCATGTTTCTCCAAGTGAAATAATAGGAAAGTAGGGGATGAAATCACTTTTTCTCTTTTACAGCTTACTGGATTTCCCTTCCTTTGTTTTAAGGATTGCAAAAGTGCACTGCACAAATCATGGTTGCCTTACAATGGTAATGTTGGTCACTTCAGCTTAAAATAGCAGGATATAAATCAGTAATAACTGAAGTTTTCAACAGTTTCCTCTGTGGATCCTGTTACAAGAGCTGCTGTTACATGGGATCAGGATGTTAGAAACCCCTGGATATACTGCATACCAGTACAACAAAACATAATGAGCTATGAGTGGTGATGCCTCACACTGGTGCCAAGCACACGCCCTTGCAGGTTCATATTTACTGAAGGAGTCAGTGGCTAGGTGCTGTCCTTTTCAGAGGGAAGGGCAGGATCTTGGTGGATGCCTCTTCTCCCTCCCTGCTTAAAAGGGAAACTAACATTTTTTGTTATGTTTCTACTCCACTATCTACATATTAATCTCCATTAACTGATTCAGGTACACAGCCAGCACACTATAGACGTTATCAGATTATGCACTGTTAGCAAGACACTGAAGTCATCTGAGCTTCAGGTCACCTTGTGAATGGTGTTGTATCAGAGCATTTCATATCAACAGCAGTTTTCTTTCAGAAAGTTAGTAATACCCCTACAAGTCCTGTACATCAGGAAAGTAATAATTAAAAAAACAAATGCTACAGCTGCAACTACAAGCAAACCCAAGAGTTCAAGTGTTTCTGCTGTACAGGGGTGAGTGTCAAGGAAGTTTACACTTCAGCCTGTACTGAAGGCTGTTAGCTCACTGCCACCTAAGACCTTGGCAGGGTTGTGGCTAGCTAGCTGTGACTGGTTTTGGCTGGCTATCAATCACAACAGAGAACAAGAAACCAAGATTTAACTACTGCTCCCAATTAGATTTTCCGCTCCTTCTTTTCACAATTCCTAGCATGCAAGCCATACTTGGTAGAATCAGGGGAAAAAAGTTATTTAACAACTTTTTTTCCACAGAAAACATTACTTGAAGAGTAAAGGTGCAATAGCTGATTCCATACAGTCAAGTTACAAATTTTAGAATTACTCATTTCAACCAAAGTTCATTGTTTTTAAGCACATAATTTCTTCAGTCTGTTTTATGCAGAAATACTTCCTATGTAGTCATGTCCATGCCTTTTTTATTTAAAACAAACCCCACCTGTACTCAGTGTTCAACTGGCTTGCAGCCATTCTTTGAAAAGCCGGTGATAAGAATAGTGTCAATAAAGCATGTTTGAATTGAAAGTTAAAATAACTGTAGTGTCCTACTCTGCTCTTCTTTCTAATAAAAAAAAAAAAAAAGTCTGGCAAAAATGGAAGATAAATTAATGAGAGCTTTGTATAGCATTAGTTCCAGAGTAACCTTATACCAACTTAAGCAAAGCTTTAGTGTTTTGGGTTTTTTAAATGAAGATTTTCTAAATTAATTACTTCTGTAGTTGATGCAAAGTATCCTACTGTTACTGTTCTTCAACAATAAAAATGTTTGCTTGCAAAGGAGTTCAGTGTTTATTAATTGTAATTTCTCTTTTATTTAGATGAAATGCAGCTAGTAGAGGGTAGTTCTACAAGTGAACAACAGTCAGATTCTGGTCCAGATCCTACAAAAGAAGTGGATCCAAATCATCCTACTGATGGAACAGAAGAATCTGAATTTTCCAAAGAGATGGAGGCACTAGCCCTGCAACCTGGAAGTCCACCAGAAAGTGAAACTGCCTTAGATGACATTGATCTTCAAAACATTCAAGATTCTGAGGAGTAAGAAGAGGGTAGGAAGGGACTGAGAGCTCTCAAGGGTACTAAAGAATTTTTTATGTTGACCATCTCTTAGTTCTTGGAGCATGGCTTGTGAAAGATTTTCTTTTAAGACAGAGTGTCTCTGTTCATCAAGAGAGAGAATACTGGCTACTTCGTCTATAAATACTCCAGATTTTATTGTAAATTGTCAAGACAGGTATTTATTATCTGCTAAAAATTAGTGGCATAGATCCATCTGTATATATACCAATAATAAGCCTAGTGAAACTCTGCGTTTCTGTGGTTAATGAACCACTTAGTGAAAAATGAACAGCGTTTGATTTGAATTATTCATGTTTTCCAAACTTAAAACTTATTTTAATCATAATGATGGTTTTTTTTCTGCAAATATATAAACCTGTAGTTAAAAACACTGGAAGACCAACTGTTAAATTGCCTTTTTGTTCAGCACTTTATGAAGCTTTATCGGAAGGAATTCAGTAGCAATTAAGTTTCTGAAGATAATTATCTGAACTCTCAACTTTTCATGACATTACTGTAAATATTTTTGACTAGTTGAGAGCACAACAATAATGTATATTTTGTGGCAATTGTAGTAAATGAAACTGCTGTTTCAGGTGTCTCAAGCTTATGGTGAAATGTGTATTTCACTATTGGTTTGGTCAGAAATATTCCAAAGTCTAATGAAGGGAAGACTAGAACATCTCAAAATATTTTACTGACAAGAATAATGCATTCTAAATCATTTTTCATGTAGAGATGCCTTAGAGCACAGTGGGATGTTGCTTATGAATTATTTCATAAACAAAAAATGCTTAATATTTTTCATGCTGAACTGATGACAGTGAATTAGATGAGAAAATTCATGTGTGCATTGATACAACTGGTATTTCACTTTGGCTTTCAGCTAAATACCAGATCTAGAAAATAGCTTCCCTCAACTTTGCTTTTCGCTCAGATTTATTTCTGTGTCTCATGAAATCAGTGGGAATGCCGCAACTGAAAATACCACTTGCTGCATAAGGATGGCAAAATTGGAGACTGTCTTACTATCAGCTGAATCACTGGTGTTTTAAGCATGGCAGTATTCTTCTAATTAGAGGAGTAAGGACCATCCTCAAAACAGAGGGAAAACACTATTAATATTTTTTACTCTTTAAGATGTTCAAAGTTTTTGTTTACTATTCTGAAAACTCTAGGAGTGAGGATATGCACCTATGCAGGGAATGTACCTGTGTTTTAATTTCAAGGATTAGTATGTTGTGAAGAATAAAGGGATTTTTTTTAAAAGAAGGGGGCTATGTGACAATTCTGTTTCCTGCGTCTGTAACACGGTGACTTTCTCATGTGACATGCAGTGGCCTCTTGTACCTTGAGTATACAAGTTTAACTTCATGACAATTGGCAAGCAAGAGATGGCTGCCTGGAACTCAGAAATGTGGTCAGCTTCCACTCTGAGATCTAGGAATACAGAAGTGCTGCTGCCTCCCTGTTCCACTCATAGCGTTTGGGGCTCACAGGGTTGTCTTGCTCTTCAAGGATTCTCTGAAAATGCCATCTCTTCAGGGCTTTGGAAGTATGCTAAAATCCCCAGCACCAATCCTGCTTTCATTCTCTCAGTGGTGCTGCCTTGCTCACTGGAAATCTTTGATTCCCCCGACAGGCCACCGGACAATCTCATCTCCGACCTGCTTCCAACAGGAAGGTTGGACTAGATAAGCTCCAGAGATCCTGCCAACATAGACTGTCCTGTGGCTCTGTACTAACTTAAGAGAGAAGGAAGGAACTCAGAAGACAAGCTACAACCCGAAAGAAGGGTTTTGATACGTTTAGAAAGCATCATTGACTTTAAGGGTTGACAGAATGGAAGGAGAAATATGTGAGGAAGTGTATTATAAGAAATAAAAGTAGTTATCCTTAGTTTCCTAAAAAGTTTAGTACTTTTGGATAACAAAATTATGGTAAGAATTGCATTTCAAGCAACTTTTATTATAACATTGCCACTATTTATCATTTGTTATCTTAATTTCTTCACTCTCTATACTACATATGATAAAAGAAATGTTACGCTAACTTTTTTTTTCTGGAAATTCGCTTAATTAGATGTGTGTTGTTGTGTACTTGTTTTACTGAGCTGTTAACCTACTTACGGGGTTAACATTAGAGAGATAAACTGTGTTTTTCTCATCTAAATTGGACTGTCAGCTTCTCAAGGGGCTCTTCTGCTTTGTTTTTAAGCCGTCTTTCCTGACAGGTGGCTACCTTGTTCCAGTCCACAGAGGAAAATTCCATTAGAGATCTTGTCATTGCCCGTACTAAAACTGCATCTTCGGGGTCTTCAAATGGTACTCTGCAAAAAGAGCAAGGCAAGTCCATTACCTGAACATTTCCAAAGCACTCCAGAACTAATTTACAACACACACTCTCTGGAAAGTGAAAGTAGTAGTGATGATGACACGAAGAGGAAGGATTTAAAAATTTTAAATTTTCGGAAGGTTTTCTTCTACCAAATTTAGGAAAGCAAAACAAAATGAGGAAAGGTCAGAGTCATGGGATTCTATCTGAAGAAATCATGATAAATTATTTTTAAAATATTTATAGAATTTAAAAATGTTTCTTTGTTTTCAGTTTTTTTCTCCCACAAAAGTTATAGCTGTATACTTTTAACACTGATTCAATGGACATGATTCAAGTGATTTGGTACCCATTAATGGAAATGCACATTTATTTCACAGGGAAATAATCCATTCTCCAGGCTCTGAGACCAGATCACTGTGAGCTTGTGTTCATGTATGCTGCCACAGCTGCAGTCTGGGAGACAAAAGCAGCAGATTCAAAACATCAAAGCAGCACTGACAAGGAACCAAAACCTTCCAACTCACACACAATATTAAAACTTTCTCTTGTAAGAACTTATTTCTTAAAGATGTCCCTGTAGTAACACACCTCGTAGAAGCCACAGGACTATCTCCACTGAGTATAATGCATTTTATCACCAAAAGGCACCTTGCAAAGCCTCAGCATTTCCATAATAAGACTTGAGGCAGCTGTACATCCTTTCTATCAATGCTCTGAAGGCAGGTAAGAATTAATTTTTCAACAGAAATTAGCTTGATATTTAAAGAGCTGTGCTCAGAGTACTGTTAAAGATATTATAAGTAGGCTCTCCTTACTTCTTCAATGCATTTTTCAGATCTTTTCATGTGTAAAGCTAAAAAGTAAAGCCAAGCCTGATACCCAAAGTCTGTAAATCTACTCTTACAAAGTTTGTATCTAAAATGTCATCACATTAAAATCCAACCTTTCTCCTGTCTCAATCCAGACACAGAGATAAAAATTTTACATTTATTTCTATGATTTTGAAACTGAACAAAGTAACATCATGTACAGACTAAAAAAGTTTCATTCTACAAGTCATAATATTTTCCAGAGAGCGTATTTTTGAACAGCAAGTCAGGAGAACGTTTTCTGGGAGATAATACACAACAGTTATTCTGATGCTCTAATACTTTGAGCATGCTTTTTCTAGTGATCAGTGTTTGATCTTACAAATAAATGGCATTTTTATGTACCCATTTCCAAATGTGGAATACCTTTCAATACTAAATTTTAGACAATAAACCTAGTGTAGAGTTGCAGCTACATTGAATACAAAGACCTGAAATGGCTTCAAAAGCTCATTTTTACTGGACATTTTCTCTAGTTAGGGTATTTTTTTAGGCATGGGAAGAAGAACTTAAATGCTTCAGAGATGCAAAAGGAAGAAGACACTGAAAACATTACTTACTTATTTGTGTTATTTCCAAATTCATGACCTATAACAGAAAGTTCAAATTATGACATTAGGGGCTGAACAGCAATTTGAGCAGCTGAGAATTGATTGCTATACTGATCCTAAATTGCTTGTTCAAATTACTGAAAACTAATGTGATTTGAAATGTTTAAGATAACATTTTATTAAATTACTACAGAAGCAAGTATTTGCTGGGTTTTAAGTGTATGTAGATTTAAGTTTCGTGTATTTTATTTTCTATAGACATAACACCCTGGTTTTTCTTTGCTTTCGCAGAAAATGATGCCACTGTATATGTGTATGGTTGCAGGGTAGAGACATAGACAGCAGTCAGCCTGCTTTGATAATCATCAGCAAAACAAATTATTATATATGCTTAAACTATCCTCCTTTTCCCAACCTCTTCAAAATCATTGTTAAATGTGGTGC
Source organism: Rhabdornis inornatus (assembly GCA_013397075.1). Taxonomy (NCBI): domain Eukaryota; kingdom Metazoa; phylum Chordata; class Aves; order Passeriformes; family Rhabdornithidae; genus Rhabdornis; species Rhabdornis inornatus. Next base: position 233,180 of record VWZS01005595.1, read on the forward strand.
TTTCAGTTTTACTATTGTGATACATACATTTTAAAAAACTTCCAGGAATTTGATTACTTTACAAACTTCCATCTACACTATTTTAAATGCTACAATTTCAGTTATCTATGCACAATGGTGATTTTTTATTTTTGAAACATGAAAAAAGCTGGTAAGATTGTGTGGGATTTTGAAATTGGTTCTGGATTGTGATACAAGTCTCATGGTTTCAGGTGGTATTTGCCTGCTTTCTTGTGCCAGGATCATTCTGTCTTCCAGATTTGAATGTTTTAAGAACTCTAGAAATTGCTTTATATGCTATTATAAGACATTATTAAAATGTTCTCAGCTTAGAAAGCGTAAAGATGAATCTGCTTACAAAGCCAGACAAGATACATAAAATTTAGAACACTAGAAGAAAATATTTTCCTCAGGAGATTATCTTGTAAAAGCACTAGAGGGCATCAAAATTCTATGATGCTGAGCACTGAGAGTCAGAAGTTTATTGAGATGTTTTAAATATAAGTAAAACTAAACACAAGACTAATACAAAAAAATTTTCAGCTATCTTTAAAGACAATTCTGTAACTACAGGGTGTGGCTAGAATTTATCTGCCACAATACTCTCAGTCGGATTCATTTGTTACCTGCTGCTGCTACGACTACTTACTTTATGAAGCAAACCAGCTGAGTTCTTGATGCATTTATATTTTATTACTAAAACCAATAATGCTTTATCAGATGAGTGAAAAAAAAAAAAAATCTAATTCAAATGACCTAAAAATGTATGCCTGCCTTTGAGTATTATAAATACCTGAGGTCATTATTGGTCTTCTGGCTGGTTGAGTGCATCTGCTAGATCCTGCCATAGTCTCCAGGGATGTATCCACTCTCCTCCCAAAACCTATTGACTGCATCACCCAAGTCCTTTTGGGGTTATAGAGATGAAGCGCTGACTCCCTTTCTCTTTGTGTAACTACTGTTAAAAGGGATATAAAAAATATAATGTTATTTCTGTCAGTTGAAAAGGCAGACTACAAAAGGTGATTCATATATCTTCTGTGCAGTTTTTAACAATAATTATGTTTATTACACAATTTCATGGCAATTCAAAATGGGAACATGAAGTGATACTTTCTAAGGCTTTAGGGTGAAGCCCTGTACAATAAAGTATTTTCTTCTGTGTGCAGTAGGATCAGAAGTTTTAAATGAAGATGCTAGAAAGCAAGACTTTCATGCTGCTTAAATGAGATCTCTTGCAATGGTCAGTAAATATTTGGAAGTGTCTTTATCAATAGCAAAAACAAGTCCTGGTTTAAGGCCAATTCAATTTCCATTGGTCAATTACAGAGAAAACCCTAAGAGTGCAATCAATAGAAAAGTTTAATTTTTTCCTGTTTTGCACTTAAAGAGAAATAACTTTAATTTTTGAACAAATAGTTTGAGACTGTTAAATTGGGGATGGTAGCTTCAGTTTTATGAACCTTATACTAATTTAGTACTTCAGCTACGGAACAGAAGTCAGCTAAACTTTTAGAACAAGAAACTGGCAGAAGCATGTTCAGTTCAGGGAAGTTTTGGAGTCATGGTGTCTAGAGGACTAATTAGGAAGGAACCGCAGTAGTCATGCCTGAAGGTAACGGAACATGAGCACATGTCTTGTGTGAAGGACACAGCCAGGACTATGCTGGTAATGTTCTACAGATGGTGAAGAAGCTTTGTAATGTTTTAGAGAAATAGTTCACTAAATAGAAAGTCCAGGATACAGCTTGATACAAATTATTGCCTCAAGTCTTAATCCAGGACTGACTACAGTAGAACTGTATTTAGGAGATGAAGTCCAGGAAGTTTTATGGAAGTGTTTCTAGACATGTAAATGCACATTAAGCTTCAGTCATCACTCCCCAGTCAAAAAGTGATGTTTAGTAACAGCCTGACAGATGTGTTAAGCACAAGTGTAACACAACAACAAGTGCTCAGGAGAGTGGAGGTACCTGTTCAAAATGACTATGTGAGCAAATGGGCACCTGGTTGGATCCAGCAACTCCTCATCAACCCCTGGCACCTGCTGGGGTCTATCCACCAGCTTTCCTTCACGGCAGCTGCACAGCTTCCCAGCATCTGCAGATGTCTTGCATCTGCCTTGCTCAGTCCCCTTTCAAAAAGGTGCTGGTTTTTCCTTGCTACTTTATTACAGAGCTGAGGTAGTAATCAGCTACTCTCATTACTCTTCAGTAATTTTCAGTTCTGTCAGTCACACAGTTCTCCAAACACCAGAGACAAAAATCACCAAAGGTGATATTTTGGGTGCACTGTGGCATGTTTATGGATTCACTGATTTAAAATCTGGCTATTCTTAAGACATTTTTTTTTCTGTAGAATTTACAGTAGGCAAGCTGTGAAGGATCTCTTGATAACTTGTGAATATTTATTATATTCAAAAGCTTGGTCTGCATTTACTTTATCAAGAAATGTGTATATACATACTTAAACTGTACATAAACATGTAGATAGCTCAGGATAGTATCTAAACCTAAGTTAGCCCACTCACCCATGTGAATATACAGTCTGAATGCACTGAGGTAGGCATATATTTCTAAGCACAAGCTTTTCTCTTTGCCCAAATAGACAAAGACACAAGAAAAACCAACACAATTTAAAAAGAAAAATAAAAACATTTGACAAAGTGTTTATGCCACGCAAACTCTTTTTGCTTGATAAATCTTAGAAAAAACAGGTATCTTGTTCATTAGTTCTCTTTCTCTATCAACAAATGCATGTAAAAGAACAGATAGGATAATTTCACCTATTGGTTAGAATCAAAAGCAACTGTCAGTGCTTTGTGAGAGAGGAAAACAATCCTTACACTTCCTGTCAAGGAGCTGAACTGAAGGAAGGAAGTATATCACATAAAGCCGGTAGTCTGGATCATATGCCAGAGGGTTTTGGAATAGGTCTGCAAAATGTATACAGAAAAGAAAAACAATGTCACAAAAAACCAAACCCAGCAAAACAACTTTGCAAGGCAGGAAAATTAAAGGTGACTAGGAGCCAAAGATTTTGTACAGAATACCAAATTCAAATTGTTCTTAGGCTGGGTAAACAAAGTAGTCTCTTTACACATGTGAAATTGCTCATCTAAATATGGACTGCAGGAACTGACTTACTGCAGAGTATGCAAAATACCACAGGCACGAACTGAGTAAAGGTGTCATGCACTCCAAACCTTTACAGTTTTTGTCTATTTTTTAAGTTCTACAGAAGAAAACACAGAAGTGTTTGCTTTGGTTTTCTTATGTATTGTTAGGTAATGCCTATTTTAAATAGCAATTGTCTTTTAGGTGTGACAGCTTAAATGTAAGGCACAAAATTTGTAGGAGGATGGAGTTATTAATACCAGATGAGCTTTAGGACACCTAAGACTTTATCAGAGCTGACAAAAGGCTGTGTCCCACAGATACAATATAAAATGCAAATACACAGCCTTCTGATATTTTGAAAGATTATGAGTTTGGAAACTCAAGAAATGTAAGAAAAAAATCTTTCAGAGGGCCTAAATTCCTAAGAACCTGGGTCCCAGTTGCTTTCCTTGAGACTGGAGATACCAAGCTCCAAAAGCCCATTAGCAACTTGGCTGAAATGTTTATGTTCATGTTCACATTACCTGTATAACCAAACCTGTGCAACACAGAGACAGGTATCAACCCTGTGCTGCTGCTTTGCCAGGTGTGGAACGTTAGCTTAGCCAAATTAGTTTGTTTAGTGACAGGGATATCTGAGGCTGATTAAAATAGAAACTAGCTTACTAACAGATGAGCTATTAAACAAGCGTTTATTACTCTTTTCTATAACACTTTTCTAAATAAAAAACATAATAATGCTTTTTATCTCCTTATACAAATGCTGTTCCTCTAAAACAGTAAAAATAATCAGGAGGCTGTCACCTGGAGACCAGAGCAGGGGAAAAAATCTTAATAATTTTTACGACTACTGCTACAGTCTACAGTCATCTGTTTTTCTCTTTCTGAGGAGAGGCTATGCCTAATACTTGTTCTAGGGTAAAATAATTACATCATTTTAGCAGTTACAGAGAGGAAGATGGTGTTAGAGAAGCAAGTAAGAGATAGTAGAAGAAAAAAGTCTGAAAATATTCCACACAGATTTGTAAACTACAAGATGCAATTTCATGTTCTTCAGGACAAATATGACTGCTGAGAGGGCTCAGTGCTTGATGGAATTTAGCAGGTATTTTGAAGATGCAACTTCAAGGCTAGAATGAGCATTTGTCCTCTCCTACATAGAAAACACCTGTTCATGCATTCAGAGAACTTTTTAATTTCAATTCTTTAACAAATTTTTTTAAATCGCTGTACTTAAAATTAGTAAGACACCCACAAGGTGGCAGCAGAAGAAAGTTCTATTTTAACTGAACAAATTTTTTCCTAGAAAGTGTTAATCAGAAGGAATATTATGTATGTATCTGTTAAGTCTGTTCTTGAGTCCAGAAAATATACTATAGCACTCCAAAGAGAAAAATGTTTCTGAAAGATCTCTAAAAGCAGGTATGTTTGGTAGTGGAATAGAATAAAGATTCAAGAGAGATTTTTCCAAGGCACAAACCAGGTCTGATATTAAACAGTTGTGAATCTGGATGCTGCTTGGACTACATCCCTGCTCAACAACGCTGATTTGTAGGTTTGTTTTAGAGAATGTGCATTTTTCTACTACTCATTTTTACAATAAATTCAACCATTGTACAGCTCAAGATGGTTTTGTTTTACAAAACATCTGGGATCAGTTCCTGGCTGAGCTATCTACTTTCTTGTCAAGGTCATGCAATTTTAGTTCTACAAATTAGGATAATGCTTTCTTCCTCTACAGTTTTGTCTGTTTTCTCTATTTGGAGTGTAGGAAAACAGTGTGCCTCTGCCACATGGGGCAGAAGCATAGTGAACAAGAGAGTTTTCTGAGGTCTGAGTTTTCTGAGCAGGACAATAAATCAGCTGCGGACAATAAATCAGTTGAGGCAATTTACAGAGTACGTAACAGAAATCTTGGATTCCAAAAGGGAGATATGAGCACAAGGTGAGCCCATAAAGAAACACTCTGAATCTCCCAAAAGGCTGCAGTTTTAAGCAGTGTGTGCAGTAAATCTTTTGAAGCTGAGTGTCTTCCCTAGACACCTGATGAAGGATGGTATGCTACACATCCAGTGCAGGGCAGTGACTAAAATCACGAGAGAGCCTTCAGGAAGGGAAATGCAACATTTTAGCAGCTTGATGCTACTCCTGAATCAAACAATAATAGTGTGTTTTAATAGTTCTATTGTCCCCAAGAGCTACAAAATAATAAAATGTTGTTAAGCATCCAGGAGCTCTACTGATGGCTAGCAAGTGATTTTATTTTTTTAAACTAGGATTGGCAATAAAAAAGATCTACCTCATAACAGTGCGAAGTCTCACTGGTTTTGTTTTATAAAAGTGAGTTATGGGCACAGCTCTTTTCAAAGCTACACAGTGCAAATTCTGCACCCATTTAATATTTATTAATATTGCAAGAAGGCAGATAAATTATATAGTAATATGATATCTAGGATATGACTTCTTAAATAAATTTTGTTCATTTACTGATTTAATTTACTTCAAATATGACAGGCCATTTTATTAAACCCATAGAGACCTGTTAATTCGAGAATTCATTATTATGAAATCTCCTTGAAGCAAACACATTGACAATTTTTTTCATGACTGCAAAGGTCAAGAAGGAATGACTAAAGTTATGGTTATTATGGTTGTTAAGCTTCTTCCACTGATTACTATTTACTCTTGTAAAAATCTTTGAACTAAACAACATTTTTTTGTTTAATTAGGGTAGATCAGTATATTATATATATTGTTTGATTGTTCTTTCAAACATTTCCTTTTCTATGGTGGTAGTCCAATTTACATCAAATTTTCACTGTGCCTTTTAAACTGCCATTTATGATAACTCAGCAGCACTTTAACTATCTTCTATGTATTTCCCACAGACGGTTGCAACAAGTACAACAAACTTTCTGTGCTTGTTGAAGCTCCTTGTTAATTTTTAGAGCTAACATTAAATTCAAGTGACTGCACCATTCATACATAGGATGTCTCTCCAGATGCTGCCTAATCACTTCAAACAACTGCATTCTTAAATGGACTAATTTTTCTATCTTGCATATAATGAAAATAATTTCAATAGTTTGGCTGGCATGTTGTCTTCCTAAACACTTGAATTGTTTTTCTTCGTTTTAGTCCAGGGTCAAGTTCAATTAAAAGTTTAATTTTTCATTCATATTTTACTTTCCCACAATCAGACATTCAGTTTTCTGAATGCTTAAGGAGCTTTGATAGCCTGGTAAGATTCTGACATTCACCTCCTTAACCATGTCACCAAGGCACAAAACTTGTTTACTGTCTTCTCCAAGTACTAAGCATTTGGCATGACCTGGAATGTTGACATTCCTTTAGGAATCATGGAAAAAGACTGCTTATATTTTCACTTTCAATATCGTAATAGCACATAATCCTACCTTCCCTGGGGGCTACTTCTTACATTGTAACTTAGTGGTGCCAACACTGTTTTGTATAATTTAATTTGAAATTTCAGAGATGGTGCTATTTTCATCTTCAGCCAGTGTATCAGAAAGTATGCTCCTTAACAGCTATTGTTATGAATAATACATAAAGTACATTTATTCTTAAACTCTAGAAATCCACAGTCTGCCAAAAACATGCAGAAAGGAAGTCCTATAAGCAAGAGAATTAATGAGGCAGGAATTTGGGTTCTATAATCTATCACTCACACTCTCAAGAGCAATAACACCTATTTTTCAACTCTTTCACCTCTATGATAATCTCACCGTACTCCTGTGTTCCATTACAAAGAGGCAACTGTAAACTGCTTAGACACCCTCCAAGCTACTCATCCAAGCTACTGGCTAGCCACAGTAACTTCTGAACTCACTTAGCTGTTTTTCCTCAGTTGAGGTACTCTTTGTGGAATTTTCATGTCTTATAGATCTCTTTCTTCTGTCAAATTTGGCTGAAATTGCTAATTAGCTTCAAAAGCTATTGGCAAATGATGCAGAAATAGACAAGAAATGTCCTGATAAGAAACTAAAAAGCTGCTACTTGCTGTTCTGCAAAATAAAAATAAGGGATTACTTAGAGTCTGCAAGCTTATCATTCCTTTCAATTCCTTCACTGTTTTGCCAAGTTTTTTTAACTCGTTGTTGTGAAGAAACAGAATCTGTAATGAACATAAGTGTTTCAGAGCACCTGAAATAAAATGAAAAATAATTAATAATTTTCACCATAGCTGCTTTTATTAGAACATTTTTTTTCTTTTATTAGAACATTATTTTGCTGTGTTGTACACTGAATTTGGTATTTTAGTTAGCTATCTATCTATGCCTGTCTTTTCGTAACACATTGCGTGAGATGTTAATTAAAACTATAAATGAAAGATATTTCAATATCCTTTTCACCTTTTTAGTCACATCCTTTAAACACACACCTAAATTTTTTCATCCAATTTTTTTCCATTTGTCCACATCACCCTTACATCAACAAATCAGCCTCAACTGCAACTTCTCTTCTACCTCCATTCATTTCTACTATAATCCTGTAATGTTTGGTTAATTCACTTCCTTTTACCTTGACCTAGTATCACCTTTGCCTCACAAACAATAGTATATCCCTAATACTACCTTTGTCTCACAAGTAATAAATACTGAATTCCTTAGAAAATAGTTCCATTTCAAGTAATTATTGATATATTAAAAAGCTATTACAAAGTATTGTTTTGATCCAGACTGTGTTCACATCCTCACACCACATCGAGATTAGACATCTCATTTTCCAAATTATATACAGTATTTTATCCAAATTTCTCTATTAATGATACCTTTCTGTTTAGCCATATTTTGTTATCATCTGTATTGTCTGTTGTATCCAACAACAGTTGTGTCTGTTTATGTCTTTCAAAGATAAAGTTTGCTTGAAATCTCACAGAAACTAATTAATACCATTTCTTATCCCAGCATTTTATAGGGACAGAAAAAATATTAACATTTTATTATTTATTTATTTATTTATTAACAAATATCTAAAATATTTAGAAATGTGTTATGCTTTGGCCTGTTCATTCACAAATTCACAAGTCTTTTAAAGCCATTTTAATCTATAAGGGCAAGCAAAACTAAAATAGAAGTACAAGACATGCATTTTTAAAATAAAACAAGTTCAGCAGTAACTTTGCAAAATATTTTTGGTTATAAATTCTCAATATTAAATATGGCCATGTAAGATCAAAAACATTTCACAATTTCCTGACATAAAGTGAATTACATTTCATCCCTTAGACCAGAATAAACACATCACCTTATTGCCACTCAAGTATGCTGGAAAAATTAAATATCTAATAATTAATGTATATTAATTATGCATACATGGGAGCTTTTGACCAATAAGGTACATGCTGTCATCCAGTTTTATAAATTTGAATGCCAATACAGAAAAAAGAAAGCACAGGCCTCTGCTTAACCTAAAAACGGAAGATTGGTACCTGATATATCTGTCAGCTCATTATTGTTGAGATAGAGTTCAGTCAAGTAATAGTTTTTGATCAAGAAGGTTAAATCTTGGATCTGAAATTAGAGTTAGGCAAACTGTTATATGTCACTCTGAATGTAGTGTTGGAGAATTTTAAACGTGGCCTCTAGAAAACTGTTTAACCACAGGTAGTTTCTTATACTTCTGTTTAAGACTCTTGGTTTAAGGATTCTCTTGACAGCTGAGCCTTCATTAGAAATACTAATTGCAAATCAAATACAGCCTTAACTAATTTTCTGAACTACAGATTTAATGTTGTATTTAGAAACAGATTTCCTTGGATGACTGGTCTCTACATTTTCTCTTACTTCTTTTCACATTTGAAATAATTTTTATTGAGAAAAGACCCATGAAGAGCATAATAATTCGATGTTTAAGAATATTCCTGAAATATATCATTGGAATAAACGCAGCACCTTGTTTTTAAATTATATTTTCACCAGCAGATTCAAAGAGTACAAATTTGTTCTAATTTACCAGAAATGTCATCTAATCATATTTAGAGAATCAATTAGAGTTACAAAAAAAACCCTCAGCATGTGTATGGGTGTATTCCCAACAAAGAGTTATCTTCAGTCCCTATGGACTCACACCTCCTTGTTTCGAGAAGCTCAATCCAAAACACTTTTGACTCCAGTGCAAGGTACAGTATCTGCAGTGGGATAGTAAGCTGACCTTTACAGTCACTGAAACTGGGAGTTCTAATGGTGAAGTTTTTACCCTACAGTTAAAATGAGAGAACAACAAACAGAATTTTATTCCTGACTCTTTGAATTCTGTGATGAAAAGTAATTTGTTAGGAAAGGAATTATTTCAGGCCTTGAATTTTGCCACTGACTCCAAAATAAATGTGCTTTGCTCCGTGCATTAACAATATCTGAAAGCTGGAAGAGCGTAAGACAGAAGTTTTTCCACTCCCTTGTACAGGGGTTTTCCCTATTTTTTGGCAAGTTTTGTTTTCAGAATCATCCGAAGTTTTCTTTTTTTCTGATAAAATTATTGAGTACAGGAAAATATGCTCCTCCTATTGAGGCATTTAAGTGAGACTTTTCCTATGAAAAGCCACTGAGTGACCTCTCTACACAAGTTATATAGAGCAACAAAATAATATTCTTTGTTATTGCTTAGGTAGGAAAGTGAGAGTTGTATAGAACTCCAATTTATTTCTCTTGTTTGATCAGCAAGATCAGTTCTGCTTAGTCATCAGGCCATTTCTTCTTTTTTTTAATGGCATTTAGCTATATGAGGAAAAGCCTTATTATATCTGTGATTCTAGTTAAACATTTTAATGTATCTATACATTTGCTCTTTTCAAAAATAGTTAGTAAAGTAGAGATCTTTTGATGAATTGGACATAAGGTGCCATATAACTGATGCTGGCCTGGGGCAGCAGATATACATGTGCTCTGAAGTGACAGGGAAGGTAAATTTATTTTTTCTGCTGCTCACAGATCTGCTTATTTGCCTAAGCAAGCAATTCTGGAGATTTAAGAATTTGGGCTCACTGTGAAAATGATGTAAAACTACTGTACAGTAAAATATTCCTACCCTGTCATCCCTAGAACTGCACTGCTGCTTCCTCTGCACAGGGAGAAGCTCATTTCACAGAGTTTTATGTCACTCTTGTGTGCTTGACATCAAAAAGGAGCCTCACCTCAACCACCAGCCTGCCAGGAAATAAACTATGCATGTCTGCAAGAAGGTAAAAGAAGAGCCATGCATTTCCTGCAATCCTGTCCTACAGCCACATCATCCCTCAGTCTGTTCCAAGAACTGCCTGCTCTAGTTACACTGGGAGCTCAGGAATTAGCACAAAGCCTCAGCTTCTTAAATACACAAAATTAATAAATCTGATGTGAATCTAAAGGAAAATACATTAGCTTATACTCTGTAATGTAAAGAAAAAAAAAAGTTTTCTTCAAATCTGTAAATCTGTTAGATTTGACAGTTCAATTAGCCTGGAAATTAAGAATAATTTATTTGTTTGACAATTACATAATACCTTATCCTAGAAAAAACCATGAAATAATAATCAGAGAGTATAGATCGAGCATATTACCTTATTGTTGTTAATCCACAAATACCTTAATCTGTGAAACTGTGATAGACTTGGAATACTTCTTAGTCCTCTGGTGGAAGAAAAAAAAAGATTAACAAATTTCTTAACATTAATAGTGTGCTTGCTAATTCTATGAATATTTTAATTTTCCATAAATAATATACAAGAATTAGAAAGGCACATTTCCTTAGAATATATAGCAGAGAAAGACACAAAGAAAAGATGGCAGAGACAGTGTAAGCACTCTGCACACCTGCAAACATAACAAGGCAGCAGGTGGTAAAGAAACAGGAACAAAATAAGTGATACATTAATTGCTTTTGCATAACAGCATGAGTTATTAGTCTGAGTGACATGTACTTTGCAGTTTGTAGAAATCCTGCTCAGAACATAGGATGAAAAGTTTGGCACCCTGGGGACTTGAAGCTAAAAGCAAAACTCCTTTGAAGGTGCAGAAGGGATTGTCCAGCCACGGTGCCAGAGAAACCAACAGAAGACAGATATCAAGCACAGCAATGTGCATTTTTTATTATTTTTCATATTAGCGTATATTGTGAAATATTTTGCCTTTTTTCCACTTCTGTCCTATTCTCATAGAAACTCAGCACATCCACTGAGGTTGAACTGATCTCCCACGTGCTAGTATGGTTTAATGCTTCATTGTGTATCTAGCACTTTGAGCTTGCTAGTGTACTATAAATAAAAAATTACCTACTGACCATCACCAAAATACTAGTGAGCTGCCAAGTGATTTTAACTAATTGCTCTTCTTCATTTTCATTGCTATAAATAAATGTTCTAAATTTCCACTAGAAAAATTATAGATTACTTTTACCTGACATTTTCAAATTGGCATAATAAAAATTTCCCTGTGGATTTTAATGTGTTGCAAGATGAAGGCCAGTGTTTCAGAAAGTAACAGGACTGATAAAAATTAACCTCACATCATCAGGCTAAAGGTGTGTTTGTTTTCCAGCTGTGAAGTCTGGTCTCTATCTTTCCATGTTGTCTTTTTATTTGTTGGGTTGTTTTTTTTCCAACACACCCTCCAGGTACAGACAAAGGGAGGGTGGATGCCTTTTCTCATCTTGCTTTTGCAAATGAAAAGTCTGTCAAGAGCAAACCCTACAAAGTTAAGGTGCTGTACTTTTAGTCCCTTGTATTACTGCAAATCAGATTATCCTCTCATGTTGTTACTTTAAACTGTTTATTTGGCTTCCTCAGATAAGCCATAAAAACTAACCCTGCAGCTTAATATATCTACTGTCACAAGTAACAGAAAAAGACATCATTGTAAGTAGCAGTGACAAGCAGATGGCTGTTGACAGGACATACAGAGCTCCTACAGAGCTCCTATCTAATTCTTCTGTGCACCCCTGAACTACATTTCAGGTAGCAAAGCCAAAATTTCTTGTATTCTTGGTCACTGCCACTTTATAAGCAGTTTACAGCTTTACATTTAATTGGCTTTACTCCCTGTCTAGTAACAGCCTCATCTTGACTATCTCCAAGCCTCAATCTGTTAGTTTTTTGGGTTTGGTTTTTGTTTTTTTTTCATATTAAGGCATTTAATTTGCCCCAGGTAGAGCTTAATTCTTCTAACATTTTAAAAGAGCGTGATATTTTTTTTCTAGATATTTCCAGACTCTGTATGTCTTTTATAAACTGATCCTTTTTGGCCTGCAGCACCATTTTTCTACCTACTGCTAAGTTAATCATGGGATGACAGCTTCAGTGTCCAAAATACATTGTGTCATGTCCCTTTAATAGTAGTGGTTTAAAAATATTAACTCATTCCGTCCTATTTGATTGACTTTAATGATTTTTTTTCCATTTTCTTATTTCAGCTAGCAGAAAAATATGTCAAACCAACAGTAAAGGAGGCATGATCTGATACTGAGCTTGGCTGAAGTTCAAGTTCATATAAACTGATACAGAATAAAAGGAGTTCACTTCTATCCAGTCATGAAAGAATCCATCTTGCATCCTCTTTACCAAAATCGTTTAATGGGAAGACAGATCACTTCTGTATCTGCCATGTGAATATTTCTTTTTATTCTATACAAAAAAAAATAAAAATACTTGAAAGCCAGTGAGGGCACACATTTAAGCATTTAAAAATGTAAAATGTGCCAATTAAGACTGTATACACAGTCTTAACTCTTTACATGTGTGGTATAATAATTGTATTGTTTAGAAAGTATGCACCTTGTAATTTTCTCATTATTTAAACTTCTCACTTAAATTTTACCTTTTTTCTTCTTTCTAAAATGCAAATTTAAAAAAAATTTGACAGTAACTATATGTTTTACTTCACAAAGCATAAAATACTTTCTTGGTGTAAATCAGGAAATGTGATAAGGAATTTAAACATTAGTGAGCACATTTAGATTTTCAAGACCAAATGATTTCCACTAAAACCAGACTAGACAACACTGAAATCCCTTAACAACTTTTTTTTTTTTTACTCATTGGACCAAGAGACCTTGAAAACTTTGTCCCTGAAGTATTAAACTATGTTAGTTTTTCTATATGCCATCAACCATGTGAGCAGTGGATGCAGTTGTGAGGCTGCAGACAGGTATGCAACACCTGGAATTGTGCCCTGGCCAGAAATTCAAAGCATGCTTTCCCAAAACTTTGAAGTATGTCCTGTCATGTATCCATCCCTCTATGGCAGCCTCTCAGCATGTTCATATTACAACATACACCTCTATCAATCTAGATCACCCACAGGTTCATGAAAGCTTTGCCTTCCTTCACTTAGCATGTCTTCTCCTCATCTGCCCTACATCTCAAGCTGTTTCATAAAACTCTCAGAGGAGATCAGCTCTCTCATCAGTAATGCCTGCCCAAAATAAGTATTCTTGTGCTTGTACCCACTTCATGTTGCCCTGCCCTTCCTTCAGTTCTTAGCAGTACACATGCAGGTAATTTCAAAGGTGGTACCAGTGAGTTTTGCCATTGCAATAACACATTTCTTCAGGGAGGTCAGAAATTTGGCAGTTCTTAGACTGGGCAGGTCCCGTGTTCTTTCATTTGCCTTCTTGATACTCCTTCCACCCAGCCTTACAAGCCTGTTAGAACAGGCAGGGATCAGCCCACCAGGTCTCACTCCTCTGCTCCCCATGGCAGAAATTAATGTACAACTCTGTGAATTCACAGACCCTCAAGCAACTCTGGATTGCTGGAGACAGACTGTGTATGTAGGGACGAGGCTGTTAGCTGTGAGCACAGTGCTGCTGTGTGTTAGTGCACCTTCACCACTTCTTCATTCACAACATGTATGGACAACATAAGAATATGATTTACTGGTATTTCACATATAAATGATGTTCAGAGAGTTCCTGATACAGAAAGCACTATGAAAGATTACGATTTACTGTGTGCTCTACTTTTAGTAAAAGTCAAAACAAGAAACATTGTACTTACTGTCTAGCCAGATACAGTGCTACAACATCCACATTGCTCGTATAGCCACAGATCTTCAGCTGGTTTTCTACTGCCTGACAGTATACAGTACCTTTGTCAGTATAATATGCTGCATCACTATGGATTCATTACATTGTAACATATGTGAACTCTGTGCTTAAAGTAATGTGCAGACCAAAATTAATACATGTATCACAGCACCTTACAAACTGTAACACAGTCGAAGAGAGATAAAGAAGTATCAAAATTCCAGTCTCTTATTTTAAATCGACAAAAAATACTCTGGTGATTAGGCTACACTTACGCTAATTTTCTTTTCCAGTGGAGAATCATAGTCGATAGACATGAAGTGAGAAATTAACATGCTAACTGGAGAATGGGCTTCTCACTCAGCTCAGTTAACCAGTAGTAAGTAGTTTCCTTAGCAGTACTAAGGAAACTGCTTACTTTGCAGTACTGTAACGCAACTTTATTTTATGCAGCTTTACTTTAAAACTGTGCACATGACCTTTTAAAACTATGCATCTAGAAAACTCTGCTTGTAAATTCAACATTGAAAAATGCAGACATGATTTTTATTTTCAGAGTACATTACTGATGTGTGATAACTTGCAAAAGCAACAAAACCCATTAACTTAAGAATGATGGATCTCTCTTACTAGTGGTTGATAAAAACTAAAATGTGTATCAGAAAAAATGGGTTTAATACATGAGCTATTGTTACCAACATCATTATGATCACTATTGTTTAGAATTGATACAACTTTACAAGTACAAAATGGCTTGGAAGCATTGACAGGCATGTTGAGAGTGGCCTGTATTGGCTACACAACCACTCCAGCGTGTTCTGAGTGTACTAAAGCTACACAAAATAACTTGCAAATGCGTGGGACCTGTGGCACGCATTGACCAGAGGCAGGCAGGCACTCGCAGGCCGCTTGTTCCACAGCAGCTGTGTGGGCCCTGCCATTTGCCCAGAACACGGCATGGCCAGCTGTCAGCTGCAGCTGTCGGGTAGGGGACAGATCTGGCATAAACGGCCATCGTTTTGTTTCTACACGTGCAAAATCTGCCCGTGGAACACCAAGTGATCTCTGGAGAAGAGCAGCTGTGAGACACCCCGAGTATGCGGATGTCAGGCCGCGTCACTGCGGGACACACCGATGGGGAGTGCCCACCTGACGGCGGGGAAGGCACAGCTACGGCAGAGAGCATCAATCCCGGCTGTCACAGTCAGGAAGGCTGTGCTCAAAGATTCGCATTTCGCATACTCCCTTATGCGAGATCTTATCCTCTCCCCACCCTGGAGCCCCGTTCCTGTCGGCCCCGGCGGGGCCCGCAAGGCTCAGGCGTGCTCAGCCGCTGCCTAGGAAGGACAGGAAGGCCTGCCCCGGCTCTCTCGGAGGACCCGACCCGCTCGCTGCCGCCCCGGGGCCGGGCAGGGGAGCCCAGCCTTCCCCCGCCGCTGGAGGACAGAGCGCAGTTCGCCTCGGGCTGCAGTGACGTTGCCGACCATAGCGAAGGGGCGAGGCCAGGCCGCTGGGGCCGGGCCGGGGCGGGCCCAGGGGACAGGAGGGGCCGCGCCCGCTCACCTGCCCGCCGGCCGTGGCGGCGGCCGCCATCTTAGAGCCCCGCTGTGGGCGGCCGCAGGGCGGGATCGCGAGACGCGGGCCGGGCTGGGCTTTCGGGGTCAGTGTCCGCAGCGCGCCCTTAGAATGACGGAGTCGGTTTAAGAAAGTACGTCTGGCATCGTCAAGTCCAACGTATGACTGATCACCACCACCTCAAATAAATCATGCCACTGAGTGCCACATCCAGTCTTTCCTTAAACATCTCCA